>JAJMDZ010000048.1:0-78977 GCA_030573835.1 Tetrapisispora taiwanensis (nom. inval.)
CAAATATAAGACATTAATTAATATAATATTGCAAAACGGGATTAATTAAAGTAATACAAAAATGGCTAAATTAGTTCATAATATTCAAAAAAAACAACACAGGGAGAGATCTCAATTGTCTAGCAGAAATAGACTTGGTCTATTAGAAAAACATAAGGATTACGTTAAAAGAGCTACTGATTACCATAAAAAAGAAAAAACAATCAAATACTTAAAAGAGAAAGTGAAGAGTCGTAACAGAGATGAATATTATCATGGTATGCATAATTCAAAACGTGATGAAAAGACTAATTTACTAATATCCAATAGATATGGTTCTGGTCCCGATGAAACATTAACATCTGATCAAATTAAGTTATTAAAAACCCAAGATTCGAATTATATTAGAACTATAAGGCAATCTGAATTATCTAAAATAAATAAATTATCTAAAAACTTAACTTTCTCAAATGGTGCTTCAGGTAACCATAAAATTTTTGTCGAATCAAATTCTGATATGAAAGAATTTAAACCTGAAGTTTATTTCAATACAAGTATTCAGATGTTAAATAGAAAAGAAAACAGATTAACAAATGATCAATTACAAAATATGAATCATAGTAATATTATGAATGAAGAAATACAGAAACATGTAATGAAAAAGAAATTGAAAAATTTTAAAAACGTCAAAAATCATCTTGAAAAAGAAGGTAAACTTAAAGAAATTGAAAATAGAATGAATTTACAAAGAGAAGTAATGAAAAATGGTTCTAAGAAAAAAATTATTAATGAAAAGACAGGTTCTGTTTCTTTTAAATGGAAGAAACAACGTAAGCGTTAGATAGTATAATATTTTCATTAATTCTTCTAAGAAATTTCATGCAGTCAATTATTAAAAATTAAAACCATTCACATTAAAATCAATAAATTTGTTGTATGAATTGTTGATTTTTAATTATTTTATTATCATCTTTTTTTGAATTACTAAAGATAAAAGAAGAAGTATCATAAAAAATAAAAACATTATCTTTTTACATTCATTCAGTAATTTTTATATATATACTAAATAATACTATAGTAATGAATACTTTTTTTGCATTTAAAATTAACTTTTTTTGTTTTGTTAAGAGACTAATATAAAATTAAGTCAAAAAAAATAATACCGAAAATCTGAATCAAATTTATTGACCTAAATCTTAACTAAAACGTATGTTATATATGTTAAAAATAAATTAAAGATCAAAAAGAAAATTATAAAAGTTCAATAGTAGTCGGATCAATTATTTTTTTTTGATTCCATTGAATACAAAATTAAGATAATACGGATTAATTTAATAATAAATTTAAATAGTAATTAATAACAAGAATCTATAAGTCTTGAAACGTCATTAATTAATTATGAACAAAAAAAAAAAAAGATAAAAATATCAAGGTGATATTAAAGAGAATAAAAGAAGTCATTCATATTTTATTAGCCGCACCTATAATAATGATAATTATACATAAATTTTATAATCACCCTCTCTTTTAATTCAAAATTATTTAATTTTTATTTAAATAGTAGGACCCTCCATCACACATGAAAGATAAGCGTACATGATTATTCGATTGCTTGTTACTAATTACAAAAACACAACACAGCTAAAAAATAGCACAGACAAACAAACACAAAGAATATTTTCTAATATAATTATTAACTTCGTCTATTGTTTCTTTTTCATATACATGAGCATATAAACTTGGCCATTAGGAATAGACATACTCATTTTATTTTCATACAAAATATATAGACATATTCTTGTTATTTATTAGTGTATGGGCTATACATTGTATCAGTATCAGTATCACAAAGTCGACTTTTTCACAATAAAAATCATTTCTTTTTGCCATAATATTTTCTTACATATACTTTACAAATTTTTGTCGACATCGAAATTAGGATATTGCACTTTCTCTTAAAAACATCCGTAGAACTATCAACTTTATTTTAATGATAAATATATATTAAAAAACAAAATGCTGCGTGTATTTCTGAGCAATAAAATAAATTAAATTCATTAGAGTGAGAGCACATGTTTGTGCGTAGGAATGTCTGTATTTTTAATTTCTTTTTCTCAGATCCAAATTTCCTTCTTCGGACATTTAGTTCGGCTATGACGAAATTTATAAAAAAAAAATATTTGTCAAAAAATTAAAAATTAATAGAAATAATGGCAAAATAGGAAAGAAAGTGCCGTGGGAAAAAGGAAGAATTTATTTCGAAATTGAAAATGTTTAATTTATTAGTAGTAAAATTTAAGATTTAAGCATACATTTTTTATTTTAACTTATGCATATATGTAAGTTTATAACTTGAATATTCAAACAATAAATGATAAAGATCTTACGTCTGAGACAGAATAAACCAACAAAAAACACAAATAAACAAGAAAATAATAATATAAGAAAGTAAGAAGATAAGAAAGTAAGAGAATAATATACTATCGATGTATATTTTATATTTTAAAACGACGGGATTATTATGTTTATTTGTATCTTTTTTTAACATATTCTATCTTACTGTGATTTCTAATCTAAATTAAAATTTTATGATAGCTTTTTTTTTCATTTTTAATTTTTTATTGATAAGTAAATTTAATAAATAATATATGCCGTATATTATTTTCTACTAGTATTAATTATGATTCCAGATTTGAATTTTCGTTTTTCTGCTTCTGTTTAATAGTAAAAAGGTATATTTAGTGAATGATGAAATATCGAAAAATTCAAAAAACGAACATAAAAAAACATTAGTAAAGATGAGGGGTGTGTCTAAGCTTAATATATTCTAAATTTTTCAACTATTATAGATTTAACTTTTGATTAAATCAAATTCTTATATATATATAACTAATTATTTCTATAAACTCTTATTCTTTAGAAAAATTAAATTTTGGAATTAAATCATTGGTGTTAATATCAATTTAAAATTATAAATAAGTCAAATAGTTAAAAGGTATTTTCAATAATAAGATTACAATATAATAGAAAATAATAAATTTTTTTAATATGTTAAGATTATCCACAACAAAAACAATTAATCCGATTAGACAAACTTATTTAGGTAGAATTCTAACGAGATGTTATGAAAGTACTTACCAAATTCCAAAAACTCAAAAAGGTGTTATTTTCTATGAAAATAATGGTCCATTAGAATATAAGGATATTCCAGTTCCTAAACCAAAGCCTAATGAACTTTTAATCAATGTTAAATATTCTGGTGTTTGTCACACTGATTTACATGCTTGGAAAGGTGATTGGCCATTAGAAGTTAAGTTACCATTAGTTGGTGGTCATGAAGGTGCTGGTGTTGTTGTTGGTATGGGTGACAATGTTAAGAACTGGAAAGTCGGTGATTTTGCAGGTATTAAATGGTTAAATGGTTCATGTATGTCTTGTGAATTATGTGAAAATGGGTTTGAAGCTAACTGTAAAGAAGCTGATTTATCTGGTTACACACATGATGGTTCTTTCCAACAATACGCTACCGCTGATGCTGTTCAAGCTGCTAAAATCCCAGCTGGTACTGATTTAGCTAACGTTGCCCCAATATTATGTGCTGGTGTTACTGTTTACAAGGCTTTAAAGACTGCTGACTTAAAACCAGGTGACTGGGTTGCTATCTCTGGTGCTGCTGGTGGTTTAGGTTCTTTAGCCGTCCAATACGCTGCTGCCATGGGTTTAAGAGTTATCGGTATCGATGGTGGTGAAGATAAGAAGAAATTATTTGAAAAATGTGGTGGTGAAGTATTCATCGATTTCACTAAATCTAAAGATATTGTCAAGGATATCCAAGAGGCTACAAATGGTGGTCCACATGGTGTTATTAACGTTTCTGTTTCTGATAAAGCTATCTCCCAATCTGTTCAATACGTTAGACCAACTGGTACCGTTGTTGTTGTTGGTATGCCAGCTAATGCTGTTGTTAAGTCAGATGTCTTTAACCAAGTTGTTAAGTCTATCCAAATTAAGGGATCTTACGTCGGTAACAGAGCTGACACTAGAGAAGCTTTAGATTTTTTCACCAGAGGTTTAGTTAAATCTCCAATCAAGATTATCGGTTTATCTGAATTACCAAAGGTTTATGATTTAATGGAAAGTGGTAAGATTTTAGGTAGATACGTTGTTGACACTTCTAAATAAACAAATCAACAATTATCTACTTTTTATTGCATTTATGATACTCTTTACCACAATGTTTAAAATGATATCAATTAATACAATTTTCTGAAACAAAAATGATATATATAGATATGTACAGATTTTATATTGATGATTATGCATTATTTGTAGTTATATTCTTTTAAAAGATTTAATCTGATTTAAATAGATATAATAAGAACATTATTTATTACTTTATAATTCTATTTTTAATTAAAATATATTATATAATTTATTTAACATTATTTAAAAATATATGAGAATTAATTTGAAATAATTTTAGCTTCTGATGATTTAATGACTCTATCAACATCATCATTAAATTGCAGGAATACTAAATCTTCCTTATCTGTAATATTTTTCTTCTTCTTTTTCTTTAATGTTATTAATGTATAATTATTAGTATCTGACTTTATCTTTTCAATCCTGATTGAAAAATTAAAGTCATATTTGACAAATTTACAACTGTAGCCGACAACATCTCTCTCATTGCTTTGTTCATATTGATTTAAAATAAACTCAACTTCATTCTTTTCGAACTCTTTCAAAGTTAGCATATGTGTTAATTCAAAGGATATCTTTGTTTTATGGTTATATTGTAGTGATTTATCATTTTTGTTGGATTTCAAGTTCGAATTCCTTTCTTCCGAAGAATATCTTGATGATTTCTTTTTATTTTTAAAACCTTTAAATAATCTATTAAACCATGATTTTTCTTTCTTCTTTGTATTATCCAAGACTTTTGAATCTCTATTTTGATTTTTCTTTATTTTAGAGTTCCCAATATTTTCCATGTTATTGTTTTCTACACTAACTAATGATTTACGTTTTGAAATTCTGTTGTCTTTCTTTTTAGACTTTGTATCAACTATTAACTCTGAATTGATTTTTTCTTGGGTATCTGATAAAGGAACTGGGTTAACAAAATCATCATCAAATAACATTGTAACTCTATTAGGTTTTCTTTCTCCTATTTCTGCCTTTTTATTGTTTTTAGATAATTCATTGATGATATCTATATTATCGACACGATTCGACTGTATTGTTGTATCAGACTCCAAATCCTTAAACATCGATTCTACTGATGTTGTCACAATCATTTGATTTTGGTTATCAATAGATTGAATATTAGAAAATCTCTTTTGTTGATAATTCTTTGTTGATCCGTTATTATTTGCAGCAACACTTAATTTTGCTAAAGCTTCTTCAGTAGTTTCACGAGGTAAATCAAACCCGTAATTGTCGCCATTGTTGTTATTTACGTACAAACTAACACGGACATCTGTTGCAGGAGTAAAAACATTATTATTAGTTAGAGTATCAATGGATACTGCCTTTTTATGAATTGAGTTGTTTGCTCTTACATCGATATCCGATATACTAGAGGATGAAACATCAGATGGAGCCAATTGCGAAGCACTAGACACATCTTCAAATCTTCCTATACTTCTTAAACTAGAATTTTGAGCATATTTTAGTTCTTGACCAACAATTGATTTGGTATTGGCAGCTGACATTTTAATAGCTTGTGCTGTATGGACATTCATTGTCATGTCTCTAACTAGACTCATATCAGAATAAGAACCATCATTGTCATCTGTTTGTCTATTATTAGCATTGAAATTACTCAATCTCAAACCTTTATAAATAGAATTTGATGTTTTTATTGGTGTTGACTTATCAAAAGTATTTGCATTCGATTCCGTTTCAGAAATTGTTTCAAGCGATATTTCGGAATTTAAAAATGCACTAAGATCTTTAAATGTTGTGGATGTATTTTTAAAAGATTTCGGCATCTTCAACAAAATGCTTTCATTTTCGATAGTACTTGATTGAGCCAACATGCTAGGAATAGTAGTATCTGGTAAAGAACTATCGGTAAGGTCATTGTTTGTGTTAACGCCATTATGATTGCTAGATTCATTATAGTTTGGATGATATTTTCCAGCAATATCACCCATATGTGACTTGGTAGATTCATAAGTGTCATTTATTGAATCTTTCACAGTAACCTGGAAAGGATTTTTATCAGTTTTACAATTTACAAACTTATTTTTTGACGTTTTACTTGACCCGTTTAAAATAGACTCTAATTTTTGTTGTTCAGGTAAGGTAATGTTTCTTTTAGGATCCAATGAATGCAAACGTTGTTGAACTGGTGTATGAGCTTCTGAATGAGCCCTTAGATTATAGGTATTTTTTTTATCAAGAACTTCGACATCAACATTATTAATATTGTTATTCGGGATAATTGGTAAATTGTATGGATGATCAGCCGAAGATTCTACTGAAGATTTTTTAATTCTGTTATTTCCCCAAGAAGTTAGTAGCTCTTCAATATTTTGTTTTTCTGATTTGGTTTCCCCTGCAGAGTTTACAAAAGCATCTTTTATATAATTATTAAATTCAGATGTAGTATCAATTGATGATGTTTCTAATTTAGTTATTGTTTTATTAGATTCAGAAGATGACCTAGCAACTTCCTCATCAATGTCTTCGTTTTCGAATGTCAATTCTTCTTCATCAATTTCTTCTAATTCTCTATCAAATATCATATTATCCATTAGACTGCCTAAATCAAATTTAGATTGTGATGGGGCAACAGGAAGTAAACTCCCATCATTTAATGATAGACTGGGCAGTGGGTGTTCATTTAATAAGTGATCATTTAAATTCAGAGATCTTTTAGAAATCGAATTCAGAGAATATAATGATTTCTTTGATTCAGAATTTTTAAGTACGCTCTTAACATTTAAAGTTTTGCTTATAGCTTTCATAGAAGGGGAGGCTACCAATGACATTTTAGATGGAGATATGAATAAGTCTGTTTTGGGAGTTGAGGGTACAATATTTGTCACTGGAGGTCTTACTGGAGCTGCCTTTAAAGAATTTATCGATCTATTCGATATTGAATTTTTAAAAGATCTAGAGCTGCTTGCAGTGAAAGGGAATCGTTTAGTAGGAGAATATTGTATTTGGGAATTAAATTCATCATGATCTGCATCGTATGATCCATTTTCACTATCAGAATACTTAATCGAATGTATACTAAATTTTGATTTTTGCATAACCTTTGGTGCCTCATTAATAATTTTTGGATTTGTTGAATTTTCAAATTTATCATTACTTCTTTCACTATTTGAATTTGTAGTCACCTCATTCGTAGTTGAAACTGTAACAGAAGAGGTACCCAACGAATCAGATGATACTAATCTGTTGCTATTCATATTTCTTTGCTTATATTGCAATAACAACGAGTAAATTAATTTTTCTTCAGATGCATTTTCTTGTAATAATTTCGATATCAAATCATCTTTGGAAGTTCCATTCCATAAAATTTGTAAATTTTTTAAAATTGAGGTATCTATTTCTTCTATATTTTTCAATTGCACAATATCTGTTTTATCTGGTATATTTTGTAAAATCGATAAATCAGTATTTGATTTCCCTTTCATTAAATTTGAATAGTTTTTGATTGCTTGTTTTGTTAATCTATTTTCACTTTTAATACTAAATTGATTTTCATATTTCTTTATTAAAGGATGTTTTAAAATTTGTTCCGTTGTCAATCTTGCTTTTGGATTTACAATTAATATTCTTGAAATTAAATCCTTTGCTTCCTTTGATAAATAATTTGGCATTTGATATCTACCATTTTGAACTTTAATCAACAATCTTTTAATGCTATCATCATTAAATGGCAAATGACCTGTTAATAAAGCAAATAATATAACACCACAAGACCATATATCACTTGGTGCACCATTATAAGTTTTACCCATCACAATTTCTGGAGATGCATAATGAGGAGAACCACATGATGTTTTTAATAGAGTATTTGAAACTTGTAAAGCAGCCATACCAAAATCAGCAATTTTAATTAATTTTCTTTTCTTGTCTAATAATAAATTCTCAGGTTTTAAATCTCTATGACATATATTAAAAGAATGGCAATATTGAACACCTTTAACAATTTGCTTGAAATATTTAACTGCTTCTAATTCATTCAACCTACCTTTTGAAACAAGATAATCAAATAATTCACCACCATCAACGTATTCTAAGACCAAATACAACTCATTTTTATTTTCCCAAACTTCATACAATGCCATAACATTAGGATGTGACAATAATTTCATTATAATAATTTCTCTTTCAATACCATAACGATTTGAATTATTTATATTACTATTATTATTATCTTTTGAATTTTCATCATTTAAAAATGATGTATTATTATTATTATTATGATGTGCCTTATGATGTAAAGAAGAATATGATAAAAAAAGTTCATTATCATTATCATTATACTTATCATTATCATTATTATTATTTTTATTCTTATTATTATCAATAATATTATTTTTCAATTTTGGTACAATTTTAATTGCAGCCAATTTCCCAGTTTCTTTATTTTTAGCCAATCTAACTCTACCTGATGAACCTTTACCTAAAGTTTTACCTAACTTCCAAGGTCCAATTACATCTCTTGATTTTCTTTTCTTTGTATGTCTTTTCAATTTATTCGAAATTGAATTTGAATTTGTTTTTGAATTTGTATGTGGCTCTGAATTTGAATTCTTTTTATGTGAATTAGAATCAATGGAATCGTTACTATTATATTCATGTTGTGATAATCTTTTTGTAGCGTCTGTAACAGACTTAACAACATGATCTAATTGATTTTCATTAATCCAATTCTTCATGCTTGAAGATATATTCTTTTGTTGGATCATAGATGCCATTAATATAAATGCAATATGTTAGTGAGGGTTATACTTATAATGAACGGTTATTTTAATTATGTTCTATTCAGTATTAATGTATATTTTATTTTTTTATAAAGTTGAATAAATCTCTGTCTATTATATTTCATAAATACAAAGGTAACAATTGCAAAAAAAAAATAAAACAATGAATAAATAAAAATATCAAAATCAGACTAACTCTATAAAAACATATATATTTGAATCAATCGCGAAATGTCAACCGTAGTCACAAAATCAATAGAATAAGTATTAATTAATAAAAAATTATTGATCTAAATGACTACAATAGTAAAAAAACCACCTTTAAACTAAACTTAAAAATTAAAATAACTAATTAAAAAAAAAAAATAAATTTTTTTTTCACTAATTGCAATGTTTCTAAGATGTGTAGATTAAAATTTAAAGCTAATAAAAAGTAATTATTGGAACGATATCAAGAATATATTATAATCTAATAATATAATATAAATATTGTATTATTAGTATCAATAATTTAATTGATTTAAAATAAATTTTTCAGTATATTCAACTATATCTTATTTGATTCATATCACACTAAAAATTTCAATTGTTAAGTATGGTCTAGAACAAAAATCGATGAGCCCTACGCGTAAATTTACAAATTAATATTCATTTTTTCTTGGAAAATTCGCCAAAAATTTTTCACCAAAAAAAAAAAGACACGAAAAGACGATTTACATGTGGTGTAAGGATGGTAATCCTTTTAATTTTGTAATCACGTGAATATCATATGTCAATAAAATAAATTTAAGGATTTAAGTATTTAAATCCGTCACATTATTACATTATTACAATATTATGGTGAGCAAAAACGTAATAATATGATTAAATAATGTATTAGAAACACTATATAATTGATTGGTGTGATATTAATATATATTTGTCTATTTGAATTTCATTATCTGTAGACTAATTTATAAATCCTATATTTTATATCTCCTTGGAGTTCACATATATGAGTAATCAAAGCTTGAATATATTTGAACTTCAAACAAGCGTTAGTTATATATGTTGAGGTGATCTTGTCGTTATTATAAGTATTTTAATCTTTGAGATTATGGGTTGGTTACAAAATTGACCTAACAATATGTTTAACCTTAATTACATAGTTAAAAGCCTTTTTGAATAAATAGTTCAATAATTGTACAAGTAATAATATAATATTGAAATTAGGAGTTTTGATTCTAATTAATTAATATGATGTTTCATAATTATCCCATTTCTTATTTACTACACTTTCTAGCTTCTATAAACACTAGAATATTTAACTTTTAATTAATAGGTCCATTGTTATCAGTAATCTAACATCATTTTTTTTTTCCATAGTAAAATTTTCATGTGAAAAATTATTTAAGGAAAAAAAAAATATTATATTGTAAGGATAGTGAAAAAAATATAGGGTCATTAAATAAAAAATTAATTGAATTTTTTATTTTATAATTGTAGTACAATATATTTATATATATTTATATTAAATTATTTATTTTTAATTATAAGATTAGAGGACTAAAATAAAAAGTTCCCATATAAGCTACCTCATACGATGTCTGCCCCAAATCAAGCTGTGAAACCAACCAGTATGGATGAAGATCAATTAATTAAAGAATTACAAAACACATTAACACTTTTAAATAAACAAAAAGAAGAAGGTAAAAAAGCTGATTTTGAAAAATTAATGGCAGGTGGTTATGCCACACCACAATCATTAATTGACTATTCAAAAATTTATATTGATTTTACTTTTCAAAATCCAACAGTATATCATGTTGTTGATTTCTTTGCCGGTTTATTAATAAAATCTGGTTTTAAATATTTACCTGAATCAAGTTCATGGGATGGTAAATTTAATATGAAACCAGCTGCTGTTGCTAATGGTTTTACTTTTCATAATACTGCTCCCGTAAGAAGTACACTTTCTTTGAATAATTTTTTTACAATAAGAAATAATACTAGTATTTGTGCCTTTTCAGTTACTAGTGATTGGAAACCTGAAGATGGGTTTGGTGCAATTGCTTGCCATATTGATGCATTGAATGCCAAATTAAAACCTGCTTCAATTAAAGATAATGTCGAAGGTTATGAATTATTAGGTGTTGCTCCTTACGGTGGAACTTTAAATGATTTATGGTTTGATAGAGATTTAGGTATTGGTGGTAAAGTTATTTATAAAACTGAAAATTCGGTTAACTCTGTGTTAATTAATTCCTCTCCACACCCGATTGCTAGAATTCCAACTTTAGCTCCACATTTTGGTGCTCCGGCTGTTGGTCCATTTGATAAAGAAGATCAAGCTGTGCCAGTTGTCGGTTTCAAATCATCTGACAGTGAAAATGACGAAAATGACGAAGCTACTGAAGATGAAAAAACTTCTCCAATGTATGGAAAACATTCCATTCATCTTTTGAGATACATTGCAAAATTGGCCAATATTAAAGTCTCACAAATCCAACAATTTGATTTAGATTTATTTGATGTACAAAAGGGTTCTATTGGTGGTTTAAAAGATGAATTCCTATTTGCCCCAAGATTAGATGATAGATTATGTAGTTTTGCTGCAGTTTCTTCATTTATTGAAAGTAATAAGAATTTAGATCCTAATAGCCAAAATACCAAGTTTAATGCAGTTACACTATACGATAATGAAGAAGTAGGATCTTTAACTAGACAAGGTGCCAGAGGTGGTTTATTAGAGTCTGTAGTCAATAGGGTTGGAAATATTGCTTCTGTTTCAAACGTAGAAAAACAATATAATGAAGATCAACAAAAAATGATGTTTGCAAATTCTTTGATTTTGTCAGCAGATGTTAATCATTTATTTAATCCAAATTTCAAAGAAGTTTACATGAAAAACCATTCACCAAAACCAAATGTTGGTGTTACGTTATCACTAGACCCTAATGCCCATATGGCAACCGACGTTATTGGTACAAGTATAGTTGAAGAGATTGCCCGCAGAAATGGTGATAAATTACAATATTTCCAAATTAAAAACAATTCAAGATCAGGGGGAACCATTGGCCCTTCAATTTCATCTCAAACAGGAACAAGAACTGTTGACTTAGGTATTGCTCAATTATCCATGCATAGTATCAGAGCAACAACTGGTTCAAAAGATATAGGTTTAGGTGTCAAGTTTTTCAACGGTTTTTATAAATATTGGAAAAACGTGAATAAACAATATCAAGAATTATAAACTTTTTATTTATGATTAATTTATTTTAAAATATAACCTCATCAAGGTATTAAACACAAGAAACATAAAATTAAGGATATAGTTAGGATATTTAGAGAGAGTTAAGAAATACTGATTTCTAATATGTTAGTTCAATAACCATAATTCTGTCTCTAATTGAATAATTCGACGTATATACATATATTACACATTATCAAACTTTTATTTAAATATTGACTAAAAATAAACTAAACAGAACCTCATAGTTCATATAACATAAATCTTACATAAAGAACAGTATATCATTTTTTGCTAATTTTAACATCAAAAGGTATACAAAAAGATTTTATTTTTAAAAAAATATAGTAGTTAACAATTAAATCATATAAATATTTTAATGTTGAATAAAACACTTTTATTTAAAACACAAAAACAGTAATAAAAGTCATAATTTTAGCAAAAAATGTATGACAATTCAATATGGAAAAACTACGGAGAACATAGTAAAAGGACCCTAGAAACTGGATGGCATCAATATTAAATTAGTGTGCATTGTCTGATGGAACTGTATAACACATCATGTTCAAATGTGGTTATAGTAAGCCACTCAATTTGAAGTTTTACTTTAATAACCTGAAAAATGAACAAAAATTTCAGTAGAATTTTTACTTTTGAGTGCACTAATTAAAAACATAAAATTTCCTAATACGGAAAAAGCGACAACAAAATTATCATCAAATTCTCAAAAAAAAAAAAGAAAAAGTGAAATATATTTATGTCAATAGTGGTTATATTAAAAAGATCAGTCAATTCAATTATTAACAATTCTAGGTTAATTTTATTTTAACGGTTTTGTTTTTACAATATATATATATATAAAGTACAGAAACAAAAATTATATAAAAAGATAATAGTTTTTTGCTTTAATTCAGGTTTCATTTGTTCAACTTTATTTTTATTACTTAGAAGTGAACCCTTAGAAAAGCAAAATAATTATAATAACAGATTATAAAATTTAAATTTGAGGAATAGTTTAAGAAGAGAATAATTATTTAATTAATAAATTTATTTTCATTTAATTTTTGAATCAAGAAGGTAAAATTTTTTTATAAATAGGAATACATTTTACTACCATCATCAATTTTTTTTTAAACAAAATATATTTCATTTAATAACTTTAATAATTATAAAAAAGTTATTTTTATTTTTAATTTATTGTAATAAAGTTTATAATAATAATAAATTAAAACAATATCATATAGTTACACTATTAATTACATTGTTAATAAATAAATAATATGTGTGGTATTTTTGGTTATGTCAACTATTTAGTTGAAAAATCAAGAGGCGAAATCATCGATACTTTAGTCGAAGGTTTAGAACGTTTAGAATATAGAGGTTACGATTCTACTGGTTTTGCTATCGATGGTGATGAACCAAATTCCATTTCCATCATTAAGCAAATTGGTAAGGTTAGTGAATTAAAGAAAGAAATTGCTAAAGTAAACCCAGACAGAGACGTCACTTATGTTAGTCATTCTGGTATTGCTCACACAAGATGGGCTACTCATGGTCAACCAAAACAGATCAACTGTCATCCACAAAGATCCGACCCAAACAATACTTTCGTTATTGTTCATAACGGTATTATCACAAACTTTAGAGAATTGAAAACTTTATTAGTTAACAATGGTTTCCATTTTGAAAGTGATACCGATACTGAATGTATTGCTAAATTATTTAAATTTATTTACGATACTAATTTAAAGAACGGTAATGAATTGGATTTCCATGAGTTAACAAAATTAGTTCTATTAGAATTAGAAGGTTCTTATGGTTTATTATGCAAATCTACCCATTATCCAGGTGAAGTCATTGCTACTAGAAATGGTTCTCCATTATTAATTGGTGTTAAATCTGAAAAGAAATTAAAGGTCGATTTCGTTGATGTCGAATTTGCTGATGATAACTTTGGTAGACCAGAAACTCCAATTTTATCTACTATCGCTGAAGAAGGTGATAACGATTCTACCGCTAATGGTGATGGTAAACTATCCAACAAATCTTTAAGTTTAAAGAAAACTGATCCATTTGAACAACACCAGGTTAAAACTAACAAATTATTACCAATTGCTCCAAATGAGTTCAACTTAAGATATTCACAATCTAGAGCTTTCTTATCTGAAGATGGTACTCCAAACCCAGTTGAATTCTTTGTTTCATCTGATGCTTCCTCTGTTATTAAACATACTAAGAAGGTTTTATTCTTAGAAGATGATGATCTGGCCCACATTTACGATGGTGAGTTACATATCCACAGATCAAGAAAAGAAGTTGGTGCTTCCATGACAAGATCTATTCAAACTTTAGAATTAGAATTAGCTCAAATTATGAAGGGTCCATACACTCATTTCATGCAAAAGGAAATTTATGAACAACCAGAATCTTCCTTAAACACTATGAGAGGTAGAGTTGACTTTGACAATGGTAGTATTATGTTAGGTGGTTTAACTGCTTGGTTACCTGCTATAAGAAGAGCAAGGAAATTAATTATGATTGCTTGTGGTACCTCATACCATTCTTGTTTAGCTACTAGAGCTATATTTGAAGAACTGTCTGAAATCCCTGTATCAGTCGAATTAGCTTCTGATTTCTTAGACAGAAAATCTCCAGTCTTTAGAGATGACGTCTGTCTATTCGTTTCCCAAAGTGGTGAAACTGCTGATTCTATTTTAGCCTTGAACTACTGTTTAGAAAGGGGTGCTTTAACTGTTGGTATTGTTAATGCTGTTGGTTCTACTATTTCAAGAATTACTCATTGTGGTGTTCATATCAATGCTGGCCCAGAAATCGGTGTTGCTTCTACTAAGGCTTATACCTCCCAATTTATTGCATTAGTTATGATTGCTTTATGTCTATCAGATGACAGAGTCTCTCAAATAGAAAGAAGAAGGGATATCATTAAAGGTTTAAAAGCCATCCCATCTCAAATTAAGGAGGTTTTAGAATTAGAACCCCAAATTAAAAAATTATGCTCAAATGAATTAAAAGATCAAAAATCTCTTCTATTATTAGGTAGAGGTTACCAATATGCATCTGCTTTAGAAGGTGCTTTAAAGATTAAAGAAATTTCATATATGCATTCTGAAGGTATTTTAGCTGGTGAATTGAAACACGGTGTTTTAGCTTTAGTTGACGAAGATTTACCAATTATTGCTTTTGCTACCAGAGATTCTTTATTCCCTAAGGTCGTTACTGCTATTCAACAAGTTACTGCAAGAAAAGGTCATCCTATTATCATTTGTAATACTGGTGATGAAGCTTGGAACGGTGATAACGGTGATGAAAGTTTAGTTAAATTAGAAGTTCCACAAACTGTTGATTGTTTACAAGGTTTATTAAATATCATCCCATTACAATTAATATCATACTGGTTAGCTGTCAATAAAGGTATTGATGTCGATTTCCCAAGAAATTTAGCTAAATCTGTCACAGTCGAATAGATTTTTACCGTTACGAAGAATAAAGATCATTAACATCTAAAAAAACAATAATAATAAAAAAACACTATAATCATAAAGAATAATACTAAACTAATTTAATTAGGATCTATTTATTTAAAACCCAAATAAAAAAATAGAAATTCTTACGCTAATCAGATGAATCAATAACGGACTTCAATTATCCTAACAACATTAACAAAACAAAAACAAAACAAAAACAAAACAAAAACAAAATTCCACGTTCTTAAACTAATAATTTTTTAGTTTTTATTTATCTTTATATATTTATATAATCAAGTGAAATATATACCCATTGACATAACAACACTTTTTTGATAATTATTTTTTATTAACAATAAGATACCAATAATAACGACAATTGAAAGAATAGTTTCTAAATCACATAAAGTACCTCAGTAGTTAAGCCACCATTACTAACTACAATAAACAATTTAGAAAAACTAAGAAAAAGAGACGTAAACACATGTAATCGTATAAGTTAATTTTACCAATAGCCAGTATAAGTTTTGACCATTACGAAAATAATATAGATTTAAGTAGATGGAAAATAAATTATAATTAATAATTAATAATCTATTTAACGTTTACTGAACCTTCTTCCAACTAATAATTCATTATAATAAAATTGTTATAAAATTATTACAATCAACTAACTTTTATAGTTTACAATCGATAATATTTTTTCGGTATTTAAATGTCTCAGTCTTTGGAACTTTTACGAAATTGTGTCCCCAAAAGAAATTGTGAAAATGAGAAATTTAATGTTATAATTCAATAAATTTTAATATTAATCCATCAATCCTATTAGAGATTGTTAAAGAACCTTAAACTGAATATAAATATATTTAATCGCATGTAGTTTACAAGAGGTTTAACCAATATATATAATGTAGTATTGAATTATTACTTTATAGCTCACAGGTACAATTTCTCCTGGGTTAGAACGTGATAATAAAAAAAAAGAAATAAGGGTACAGATTTATTTATTTATAATTTAAGATAATATTCAACTATTATATTTAAGCAACAATTGTTTAAACTCATGAAGATCTCTTAGTATTCTTTTTATATAAATGAGCTCTTAATTTAGTTTGAAACCTTTTTCTTTTCTTCATTGCTATAGTTTCTTTTGAATTAATAAGACTATAGTTATTATAACACCTAATAATTAAAGATAAAAATTTATAAATATAATGTTTATTAAGAAAAGAGTATATAGTAAGAATAAAGGTAATAAATATTCAATACCGTATCTAAATGCAAAAAATGAAGAAGATAATTCAAATCTTGCTTCATTGGCAGCTTCAATTGCTTATAGAAACGACTTCAATGAAGTAGAAAATTTAAATAGTCGTTTTTCTGATGAAGATGCCTCTAGTTTTAAAAGTCATAATAGTTTTAAACGTCATAGTAGTTTTAACTTAAGAAATAATTTTAAACTAGATAATAAAAATTACCACGAAACAAAAACTTTTACTAACAATATCTTTAGAAATAAATCTATGAAAGTTTATCCTAGTGAAAATGAAAAAGATGATTTTGGAAATGAAATACACAATAAAACTCACAAGCGTCATAATAGTCTCCATTTAAGTAAGAATCATAAAAGGTTGTCATCTTTGTATAACATATTTCCAATAAATAATATTAACCAAGTTGGAAAACACAAGAAGATATCGGTAATAAATGACAATTCCAGGGTAAATATACCGACTGAACAACTGGAGCGAACAAAAGAGATCGAATTAGACAATGAAGATAATTTAATAAGTGATAACGATAAAGAACTCATTGATTTATTAGATAATATAATTTTAGAGGAAGAGTCACCGAAGAATAATAGTGAAAATGATTTTACACAAGATATTTTACAAAACTCAATAGTTGATAATGAACAAGATAATGCTGATATTTCTGTAGAAAAAGGCTTATCAGAAGTAACAGATTTAATATCTAAAGCTATATTAGATGAGCAAAATATATCCAAAGATGCATATTTCAAAGGAAATGATAATATTCAATCACCATATACATTACCAAATTTATCAAATTCAAGCATAACGGATCCCTTAAATTTACAAGTTTCAGAGATAAAATCAGATAATGATAATATTACAATATCTAGAGAGACAATTCCAACATCTAATAGAAGAAATGAAAAGTTAATTCCATTGTTCTTTCAAGCTTTAAATAATAAGACATTCGATAACAATTGTCTAGTGACACTATCGAACCTGAACATTGAGACTAAACAAACCTTCAATATAACAGACAAAACCAAATTCTCAAAAGAGGATACTTTAAGTAATAGAAGAAGGTGGTCCATTCCTTCATTGGAATTAAAAGACAATTCTAAAAAGGATATTTCAAAATTACATTTGATTGAAGTTTCACCTCCAAAGAGATCTACTAGAAGACCAATTGTAAGTCCTGTAATTAAACAGAGTCCACCAGATTTTTTGATATTTTCAGAGAATAAAAATATATTTTCAAATTCAAATTCTGATTCTGATTCTGCATCTGAAAGAATATTTTCAATTGGAAACACTAGCTCAAATAGCTGGAATGGAAGTGTTCAAAGTTTAAGCAAAAATTACTTGACACAATTTCAACCACTACCTTCGATATCTGGAACCAAAACTGACACGAGTTCAAAGTATTCCGAATACAATTTAAATCATGAGGAAATAATTAAACAAAATGACTACGTAACAAAATTAGAATTCACTGAACAGAAAGATGAAGTTCCAAACAGTATTAATATTCCAAAATATAATGACAGTCATAAAAACAAAGATTTTAGTAAAAAATTTAAATCAATTTTATCCAAGAGGTTATCACAATTTACCCATTAATTTTTACATAATCTCTTTTATAGACTCAAATAACGAATTACAGTATATTTTTATACAATGACTATAAAATTAATACTATAAATCATAATATCATACCCAGATGTAGTTTAATTATTTGTAATTATAATAAAAATAAAATTCGCTTCATTTATGATTTAATTTATATAATGTATAATACTTGATTTCAGAATTTAATTAATAGTCCTTAAGTGTTTTTGAGAACAATTCTGTCATTGAATAAAAGTTCATCTTCTAATCACAAAATTAATTATATTTTTTTATATTTCCATAGCTTCTTTTAATGCAGTACAGACATATTCTATATTTGAAGGATTTATTCCACTTAATGACATTCTACCATCTAAGGTTAAATAAATGGAATATTTCTTTCTCAAATGATTTATTTGTTTTTCATCAAATCCTGTGAAATAAAACATACCATGCTGTTGTTCATCATTAATAAGATTTGGCCATTTTAAATATTTATACATTTCTTTTCTTACAGCAACTAGTCTATTTACCATTGTCTCAACATCAGAAAACCATTTCTTTTTTAATTCTGGATTTGCTAATACTAAACAGGCAATCTTCGAACCATAACTTGGAGGAGATGAGTAAATACTTCTTACAATTCTTCGTAATTGAGAATCAATCTTATGTTTCAGGTTATCTGAGTTTGGTGGATAAACTACTGATAAAGAGCCAACTCTTTCAGAGTACAACCCCATATTTTTTGAAAATGACTGACAAATATAAATACCATTCTTCCAACTTTTAAATTTACTTTCATCTAAAATCATTCTTAATAGATATGCATCCTTTTTCGGATTACCTGTTTCCAAACCTTGGTATGCCATATCTAGAATTGGTATTATATTTAGTTTGTTAATAACATTTAGGATTTTTTCCCATTCTTCCCTTTTTGGATCGAACCCAGTAGGGTTATGACAACATGCATGCAATACAATACAGTGAGTTTTTCCTGTATCATCGGGGTTAACTTTATTTTCTAAATCATTCAACCATTCATCTACTGTTACTTTACCATCTTTAAAATAGGAATAGTAATTAATGTTTTTAAATCCATTTTTTTTAAAAATGTTTGTATGGTTTGCCCATGATGGATTTGGTATCCAAATACTATCACTCAAAAATGTTGATAGAAACCTTGAAGTTATCGACAGAGCACCTGTACCACTTAATGTTTGTATAAAACTTACTCTAACATTATCTAGAAGTTCACCCTTTGATGCACATTCATCAAAAATAAACCTTGAAACAGTTTTTGTAAAACCAGGGTGCCCACAAATTGGTAAATATGATAAATCATGATTATCTGATTTATCAACAATAGCTTGTGCTTCTAAAATAGATGGAAAAGTGGTCACCCGACCAACATTGTCTTTATAAATACCTACAGTTAGATTCACTTTTAAACCATTATTATCTTTTTTAAATAAGTCATTCAAACCAAGAATTTTATCAGGCTCAGCTTCAGGAATTTGATTCAATTCCAAATTTGAAGTCCATCTTTTTGATAATTGTTCTCCTTTAGTTAATGCTCTAAAAGAGTGATTTAAAATATTTTTGGTTATACAATTAGTTCGTAGCATGATGTGAAATTAGTTATTAAATTAAATTATATGCAAATGAAAAATTGTAGTAAATAAGAATTCAAATAAACGAACCTTATTTAATTTCTTATATTTATTTTTAAAAAAAGTGATTTAATTGATTAAAATGAAAACATTCGAAAGATATCGGTCACGAATATAATATTAATAACCTTAATATTCAAATTCAAGTAGTTGAATCAATATATATTAAAATCTAAATGTCCTTTTTTTATTAATTAGTTTATCTTCAATTTGTCTTCAAATTATCAGATTTAATTCAATTTTCGAATTGGAGAAAAGTGGCAGCCAAAACTTAATTCAAGCTTAAATCAAGGGTAAACACGAATTGTATCGAAACTTAATTTAGATGAATTCAATGTCAATTGTATTAATGTAAATTTCAAATACAAATATATTCAATTAATTAATAAAACAGTGCGTTTAAGAAATTATAATTATGATTATACATTTAAAATATAAGGAAATTTATCGAAATTAATCTAATTTATTAAACATTCTTAATTTTTTATATTTAAAATTAACTTCGCTGTGAGGAAGACCGATTCCGCATCCTTTTGATTCCGAAATTTTTTATAAAATATTAATTTTTACCGCCTTTCCCTTGACGAAATTCTTGGATTTAAAATCAATTCAATTAAAATTTATGTAGTAAGAAGAATATTAACAAGAATATTAAAGGAAGTGAAACGGATTTATTAGAAATTAGTTGATCTAAGATTTGAGATTTAGTACGTCAACATGTATTTTTCATAACAATTTTACATTTATTAATTATTTGTCTATTTGTCTATTGGTCAATTGGTCAATTGGATCTAGTTTTAAAATTTCCAAGCTTTTCAATGATATTTTTGAAATATATAAATATAAGTAAGAAAAGCTCATGAAACAGAAAAGTTATTTCGTTTCTTACATTTTTTTTCCTCTTGAAATTCATTTTAATGTTTAAAATAATTTATTATATATATATATGCAAATTTATGTACAAGTAATATATCATGCTAATGCGAATTTAAATGCTAATTTAAATAATGTTAATGCATAATTAAAATTTGGAAGCTTAAAATTTTTATATTCATTTTTGATGAAGAATATTTTTAACAATTAATAACGACCTTATTTTTTGGTTTATAACTTCTTAGCAATAAGTATGAAGCAAAAACTCCAAAAATGGAAATAATTAAGTTTGGGTAATATGATTTGACAAAGGCACCTTTATAGATTACTAAAAGATTTTCAATGACATTTTTTGGGAAATGTTTTCTCAAGTATCCAGAATTTTTTATTAATTTCTTATATTCATCAATGGTAAATTTATAGTCCATATCTGAATTTTCGGTGAACATATAATAAAATAAGTCCTTTACCAAATTATTTTCATACATTGTCAATGTAATTGAGGTACCAATTAAATTACCTAAGGCTCTCCATAAATAGAAAACCCCGGTTATACTACCTTGTCTGCTCTTATCGACGGTGTGAACAATTGATACTAAAGTGGAAACAAGGATACTGGCATATCCAAATGTGATGAAAGAGGTACCTATACAAAATATTATCTTCCAACTAAAATCAATTCCTTCAAGGTTATGAATGATATCATGTAGGCCAAGTTTTGTGTTATTTGAATTAAAAACGTTTAAGAAATTGATCAATAAGATTAAAATAACTAAACCAACAAATTGGATGAAAGCACCATAGAAGATTAGAATATATGAACATTTTTCTAAATCTAATTCAGAACGTTTTAAAATTCTACCAGTGATAACAGAGCCACCGGCAACACATATTGATGGGAATAACATAAAGATACCTGTTTGAGAAACTGAGAAATTTTGAATAATTTGTAAATATATTGGTACTCTGAAATATTCACTGAAAACAACATAAGTAGAAATAATTATGGTGATAGAAGCATAACCAAAACTTCCTTTAAAATATTGGAAAGGTAAAATTTGTTCTTCTGCAAAATACATTTCAATTATCACAAAAACGATTAATGAAAATATTGTTAATGACCATGAAATGATTTTATTGAACCCATAACCAGAGATTGATAGGATTAGACCAACGACTGCAAAAACTAATGTTAAAGAACCAAAAATATCCAAGCGTTTTAAATGTTTCCAAGTATATCTTTCATTTTTTGGTGGTAAATGTGCTAATTTGATATTGACATAAGTATAACTTAAAATCATTGAAATAATGACAAGTGGAACTTGAACAGCAAACATAATTCTCCATCCAATAGATTCTACTAACCAACCACCTAAAGGAGCACCTAATAATTGACCAGCACCAAAAAATATGTTTGCATAACCTTGGTATACACCTCTGTCCTTTATAGAGCAAATGTCACCAACAGCGACACTACTCATTGCACTAATACCACCACCACCGATACCGGAAACTGCTCTTGCCAATGCAAATTGTGTTAAAGTAGTGGATGTGGCTGTAAAAAAAGAGCCGATACCAAAGAAAAACAAAGCAGCCATTTGAGCTTGTTTTCTACCTATGATATCTGAAATTCTACCATATAATGGTTGAAATGCAGTATTTGTTAGCAAATATGAAGTGGCAATCCATTGTTTGTTGTTTGAACTATTGAATTCTTGAGCCACTCTATTCATAATAATTGCAACTAGTGTCGCGTCTAATGAAGACAAAAATGAACCTAACCATAGAGAAGTTAAAATCGGAGCTTTTCTTAGATTGAAATTATATTCGGTACAATACACTTCATATGCTTCTTCTTCAGTTAAACTTGATGCATTTGTTATACTATCATAGCCATCTTGTGAATTCAATATATTTGTTGGGTCTTTACTTTTTGAAGTTGAAATCAATCCAGATTCTTCAGTAATTGGAGAATTTGTAGGAGATTTCATGATTTTGTTATATTTATATTTGGAATTATGAATTTTTATTCACTTTTTAAAATATTATTATCTGAATCAAAGTATTGATATGTTGTTTTTATCGTTAGGAATATATTAAGATAATTAAAAATTAATTACGTGTATCTTGATAACTAAGGGAAAGATGAATACAGGAGAATGTGGGCGGGGGATTAGTGAATCTAATTGAAAACCGTTTTATTTATATATAAAAAAAGACCAAGCTTTTGTTAATCAGAATAAATATATTGGCAAAGAGATATATTTATTTTTTTTTGCATCAACTGGGTTTAATGGAAAAAAACCTAAGAAACTGATACAAAAGCATTTTTATCAAAATTAATTTAATGAAGTTGCATCGTTAACTACTGTAAAAACGATTATAAAAAGAAACGACAGGTAGTCACTCCAGTTAATTTTTTTTTTTTTAATAATATTTTTAATGTTAATGTTACTATTTTAATATTAATATTATTAATTTAAAAAAGAAGTTAAAAATCATCTGTACAAGTATACCAAATTAACTAATAATTTCAGGAATAACTAGAAAAATTGATAGAAAACGAGGTTCAGAGATAAAGAAATAATACCTTGAAGTATTTTTTTATTTTAGTTATTCATCTAAACAACTAAAATAAAAAGAAAAAAATTCTTGGAAATTGAAAGAAAGGCCGTAGAACTTCCAAAACATAAAAATTAAAATATTCCCATAAATGAAAAACTGATTTATTGCAAAAAAAATCTAAACACCAATACCAACAAATTAGAAGAGAAAACAATCATTTCTAGTAGTGAGTAAACGATCTATTCTACATAATCATTAGAAATAACATAGTTGACCTAAAACAGTTAACCTAACAAAAAAAAAAATATTATCAAACTGCAAAAAGGTTTTATCATCAATAAAGCACGCAAAGTTATAATTAATACACAATTTCTTGTTTAAAACAATATTTCATCTACTAAGAAGAATGGAGATGATCAAGCGCAGCTATAATCAAATAATCCAATAATTATTTAAGCTACTGTTAAATCAATGAGACAGAAAGAGTAAGATTCTCTTATATAACAAAAATGATAGTTAGAAAAAAAACCAAATTATCACAATTCGACAGATTTTGATAAACCAAAATATTAATTTTTTTTGTTATAGTTAGCCAAAAAAGTTATATGAAAATAAATTTAGATTTTAAAATATCGTTTAACCTTAAACAGACACGTGAAAATCATAATATTTTTTTTAGTTGGTAATCAAAATTCCAAATATGTTATTTCGTAATAAAATTTCAGTAATTAATACTAAAAGAATAATATTAAAAAAGTTTTTTTTTTAACAAAGTTTTATTGTGTACGGATATTTTATAACGAAATATTTATTATTACTATTATTAAATAAGTGAAAAGCAATTATGAAATCTTTTTAACGATTTTCCGCTATTTAGTAATTGAAAAAACCAATAAATAAAACACAATTATCATATCCTATTTAGGAAAACAACACTTGTTATTTCCTAATTCGTGCCAAAAAACGAAGCGGATGCGGAATAAAAATATAATTTTAATTAATTTAAAAAAATTTTTAAATTAATTTGTTTTATTAAGGGTAAAAATAAGACAAACTACCGTAGTAATGAACATATCAAAAAAATAAAAGTAGTATTAACATTTTGAATGTTTCGGGCTATGATCAACTAAAACGGAAACAGATAGTAAAAAATTATATGTATATTTTCTTGGGAGCTATGCTGTAAAAAGTTTTTACAAATTCAATTGGAAATTGTTTTTTTTTTTTTTATTTTATTTTTTTTTTTTTTTCATTGACATATGATGCAGCGGATGTAAATATAATTTTGAGCTAAATTTTATTACACGGAACGGAGCGGAACTTGAACTTGAACTTGAACTTCAAATTGAAATAAAATATACCAACATAAAAGAAATCAAATAACGCTAATTACAATAAAACTAAAAATAAAAACATGATATCAATAATTTTATTTAACAAACAATTGAGTTATCAAAAGTTATCTAATGTATTATTATTTTATTATAGGCTTATAATTAGCTATACGGTTACAGGTATTTCTTACTAATAATTTAAACAGCCGGTTAAGATGATTTTTTTTGTAATTATAATATTATCTTACAATTTCAATTATGGTCTTAGCAAGACCTTAATACATATTATTTTCAACAAAAATAAACTTATTCTCCAGCTAATAAAATATCAGCTTTTGCTAATTAAGGTTATAAAAAAATATATATTATAACAAGTTATTAATGTTCATAATGGATTTACTGGAATTAATTATTCTCAGCTAACAGTTTCATTTTTTTTTTATTTCAATTAGTTTGATTGAAAAATATAATTGATCTTTATTTCAAACTATTGCATGTATAAAAATAATAATAATGAAAAATAAGAATAAATTATGTATGAATGTATTTTTGGGCTATACAGTGTAATTATAGAACATTAAAGGACTTTATTTCACTTATTTACAGGATTCATTACTTTTTAAGTAAAGACAAAATGTGTTAGTCCAAAATATTTTTATTTTGTCAAAGGAATATTATAATATTACTCAATTCGATATTGAGCTATTTGATTTTTTGAACTTTCCTGTATGAAAAGCAAAAAAAACCAAACAAATAAACTTTCATTTAATGTTTTTTTTTATTTATTATTAACTTTAATTAAGTTTTCTTTTCTTTTTTTGATTTTGTATCTTGCTCGTTCAAATACTTGTCAAAAGCATCGTTTCTCTCTGGATAAGGTCTCTTGCCCAAAAGTCTGATCATATCTTCTCTTGTTAAAACTTCCTTTTTCAACAGTAGTTGGGCAACTTTTTCAACATCATCTGCATGATCTTCTAACAATTTTTTACATCTATCATGGCTTTCTTGAATTATCCGATACACTTCTCCATCAACAATTTTTGCAGTTTCTTCACTATATGGTTTGGTTAAATCGTTTTCATTTCTTTTTTGAAAATTGAGCCAACCAATTTTGTCACTCATACCAAGTTCTGTTACCATTGATGTGGCCATTCTAGTTATTTTTTTAAAATCGTCACTTGCACCGCTCGTAACGGAATCAAAATGCAATTCTTCTGAAACTCTACCACCAAGTGCCATAGTTATTCTATCAAGTAATTGTTGCTCGCTTAATAAATACAAATCACCCGGAACATATTGAGCATAACCTAAAGCACCTTGTCCTCTTGGTATTATACTAACTTTTAAAAGTGGATCAGCAAATTCCAAAAACCAACCGCACACAGCGTGTCCAGCTTCATGATAAGCCACAGTTTTTTTCTCTTCTGGTGATAAAACTTTGGATTTTCTCTCAACACCACCAATAACTCTTTCAACAGCTTCTTCAAAATGCTTTAGGGTTACAGAGTGAGCATCTTCTCTGGCGGCGATCAAAGCAGCTTCATTACAAACATTAGCAATATCCGCACCAGAAAAACCAGGTGTTAAAACAGATAATCTATTTTTCAAATCATAAATATCATCTGATGTTTTTATTTTTTTCAAATGAACATCAAAAATTTCCTTTCTTCCAGAAAGTTCAGGTTTATCAATATTTATATGTCTATCGAATCTACCAGGTCTCAATAAAGCTTTATCTAATATATCAGGTCTATTAGTACCAGCTAAAACGACAACATGGTCAGAAGTAGAGAAACCATCCATTTCAACTAAAAGTTGATTTAAAGTGTTTTCTCTTTCATCGTTAGCACCAGAAAAATTACCTTTTTGTCTTGCTTTACCAATAGCATCAATTTCATCAACAAATACAATGGAAGGTGCGTTCTCTTTAGCAGTTTTAAAAAGATCACGAACTCTAGCAGCACCAACACCTACAAACATTTCAACAAATTCAGAACCGGAGACAAAATAAAATGGGACACCAGCCTCACCTGCAGTAGCTTTAGCTAACAATGTCTTACCTGTACCAGGAGGACCAGATAAAATAGCACCTCTAGGAATCTTTGCCCCCATTCTTTCATAACGAGAAGGTTCTTTCAAGAAACTAACGAATTCCATAATTTCTTCTTTAGCTTCATCACAGCCTGCAACATCTTTAAATTTTACTTTAACATTAGTATCAGTGTTGAATTTTTTAGCTTTTGAACGACTGATCCCAAATATACCATTTTTACCACCAGTAGCCGATTGAGCTGATTTACGAGTCAACCATATAATACCAACAATCATTAACGCGGTTGGTAGAATTTGATACATTGTTTTACCCCAGTTACCTTCTTGAACATAAATGACAGGTAATTCTAATTCATCTTCAATTTTCAATTCATCTTGTGCTGATTTTAATTTATGCTCAAAATTGTCAATATCACCGATTGTAAAGTAATAAAAAACTTCTTGACCTGAATCACCGCCAGCTTGTGATTTACCAACATCATTTAACACCACTCTAACAATTGATTTATTAACGACAATCAATTTCTCAACAAATCTTTTTGATAAGAGATCATTATAAAATTCTTGCCAAGTAATTTCTCTCTGCGATTCACTAGGAATAATAGCTTCTAAAGCGAAAAGAACTAATAAAGACAGGAATATCAATCTCAATTGATCATTTAAATTTTCTGGTGGTTTTGGAGCATCTGTTTTAGCATCCGAATTTTTATCGTTGCTATCGTTATCGTTATCGTTATTGTTATTATTATTTTTATTGTTATTATTATTGTTATTGTTATTGTTATCAGTATTATCATTCACATCAACTTTCATATTTTCATATACAGATTTAGGTACATCTTTAAATAAATCATTTTCTAAATTTTTTAGGAATTCCATTCTTTCTACAGTATTTTTCTTCAATACCTTATAAAAATTCAAAGTTGCTTCATAATCAGCAATGCTATTCTCTAAATATGTTTTGTTTGCCACATCAATTTCCGAATCTGAATCATTATCATTTTTGTTATTCTTATTACCAGAGTTAATTGATTTCAACAGACTTTTCTCTCTCTTAATCGATTTTCTTATACTAGATAATTTTTCATCAACAATATTAGAACTAATATCGTGCCAAATTTTAGAATTTGAAACGTCGATACCTAACTCGGTTATTTTTTTGTTAATACTATTAATTTCCCTTTGGTATATAGGATCTAAAGAAAAATTTTGTTTATCATGTAACTTATTACCAATATGAAAATTTCTTATTAAAGTGTTACTAATTCCGATACGGTTCACATTTGTATAATTATACCTTAGATACGAACTAAATATTGAATTGTATCGTGGTTTTAGAATATTCATCATAGATATTTATTAAACGTCAGTTTCAGTTTATATTTTGTTTTAATATTTCTAAATAAACAATATGTAGCCTTTGATCAAAGCCAATTCTAATAGGAGAGTGAAGGACTAAGAGTATTCCGTTTTTTTATTGAAACCCGACCGAATCTTACACACTTATTTTGCAATTATACAATAATTGTTATTGTTGTCAGTTACAGTTTATATAATTATTTGATGGGCTATTTATCTGAATTCCAACCTTTATTCAGTGAATCTTAAATTTAAGAACTCCTGTTCTTAGAGCTGGATTCAAGATTTTTAATTATTTCTTCTATTTCACTTAAAAAATCACCGTCCGGGTAACAAATGTGCAGAAAAAATATTTTGAACCAATTATAGTAGCGCCTTACAAATTGTATACAATTTGTAATGATGATGACTATATGAACTGGAAAGATCAATATATATTATGCTATATAAGTTTTCAGTAAACTAGTGAATAAAATAGATGATAAATCATAAATATTGGTTAACATAAATCAAATTAAACCTCTCAAAAAATAAAAAAAACATAAGATGTTATTAATAAAAAAACGTCGAGATGAAAGTTTTTCATTAATCTGAAATCATTGAAATTTAATATAGATTTATTTAATCATTATCTTATAAAATGCTTTATCGATTTTCATACAATAATGATTGTTCTAGAAGATGCTTTGAACCATTAGTTTTTCCGTTATTATCTCCATTAATCTTAAATATGCATTTTGTGTTCTTTGACTGTTGGCTGTCATTCTGAAAACGGACTTAAAACAGACTTATTAATTACTTAAAGGCCTCTCAAAATATTTTTGTAATTTCGAAACTGAAAATAAGTTAGTGATAAATTTCCTAATCAAGAAACATTAGTTTCCTAAAATAGTAAAACCAGTCTCGAAGCGGGC
The DNA here is from genome assembly GCA_030573835.1 of Tetrapisispora taiwanensis (nom. inval.). NCBI lineage: Eukaryota > Fungi > Ascomycota > Saccharomycetes > Saccharomycetales > Saccharomycetaceae > Tetrapisispora > Tetrapisispora taiwanensis (nom. inval.). The sequence goes on from JAJMDZ010000048.1 coordinate 29,276, forward strand.
TTTAAAACGGAGCAAAGAAAAGAAAAAGAAAAGAGGCCTTCGAAATCATTGAAGAATTTATTGACTATAATGAAAAATTTCGTTAAAAGTTTCAAGGGTTTTTTCAATTATAATTAGTAATCATTGAAATAATTTTGATTTATATATAAATTCATGATATTTTTAAAAGGTAAATATTTATAATTTGGATTAACAAATAATCTTTAACTTAACAAAATCAAAAAAAAAATAATCAATAATAATTAAAATAAGTTAAAAATGTCTGGATTGAAAGTTGCTGTTTTTGGTGCTACTGGAAGAATTGGTGGAAGAGTAATGGATATTTTAATTAATTCCAACTCCTTTGCTGATCCTTTAGCTGTTGTAAGAAAGCAAGAACAAGTCAAATTATTTCAAAACGGTTCTTCTGCCATTTGTACTCCAATAGAAGATGCTACCGTTGAAGAAATAGCTAAAACAATTAAAGGTTGTGACGCAGTTGTGTTCGCTGCCGCAAATTACCGTTCCGGTGGTGAAAAAAGTGCATTAGCAGTAGATTTAGACGGTTGCGCAAAAGTCGCTGATGCTTGTAAAATTGTTAATGTTAAGAGATTTGTATTGATATCTGCAGTTAAAGCTCAAGATAGATCATTTTGGGATATAATTCCAGGTTTTAAACCTTATTATATTATTAAGAATGCTGCCGATCAATATATCTTCAATACTGATTTAGACTACACAGTCATCCAACCAGGTTGGTTTAATGAAGATAAAGGTACTGGTAAAATGTTAAAGAAAGAAGATTTATATAAGACTGAAAAAGAACAATGGCCAATCTCAATGGATGATGTTGCTTTATGTGTCACAGAATCATTATTACACCCAGAATCTACAACTAGAAAAGTCATAACTTTAGGCAATGGTGATACTCCAATGGCTGAAGCTTTTAAAACATATTAACCATTCATCTCATTCTAAAATTTAAAATAACGATATCTTGTCATCTATATATATAACTACATAAATTCTGTATACTCAAATAATATACAGTTATTTGATAAATTTTTATTAACTAATTCTAAATTAAAATTTTCTTTATGAATGTTCCATTATTTAAAAAGATCCCTTATTAAAATTATACATTAAATTACTGACAACTAATACAAATTTTCTATGAAAAATTAACAGACCATTCTTTGATACATGCATCGGTACCAACACTAACAATAGTTTCAGCATCCTTCCATTTAACAGAATTGACACCGTCCTTGTGGGAATTTAGATATTTAATAGTCTTCATTGGTCTTTTAACAGAATAAATCATGATATTAGTATCGGATGAACCTGTGACCACATGGTCTTCTTCTTCTTCATCATCGGTTAATCTCCATTCAATAGATGTAATTCTGGAGGTATGGAAACTCCATCTAGAAGTTTTAACGGATTTTGTGCTTAATTCATATAGAACAATCTTACCCATAACATCACCGGCAGCTAAATAAGCACCAAATGGTGAAATGGATAAGCATGAAGGAGTACCTTGTAATGGTTGAGCTAATATATATGATTCAGTTAAATCGGAAGATTTGAATACTTCGATTTCTTTTGATCTTTCATAACCAACCGCTACTAAGCTTCCACTTAACCCTACGGAAGAAACTGAATCAGATAATTTTTTTTGTTGGATAATTTCGCCAGTTTCGGATTTCATTATATATAACATATCATTAGCAGTGATGACAGCAATAGTACTATTTTTTGTATCGGCAGATGCTACGATTGGTTGAGATTCGAATTTATATTTTATTTCATCATTGACTCTTAAAGTATCATCCCAAGAAACGGTAGCAATTTCGTTAGTTTTACTGTTATCGATTGCAACAATTAAATTTGTATGAGCATCACTTTGTTTAATTTGACTTTCATCATCAGACCATTGAATAACTCTACCATCGTATGAACTTGTAACTAGTGGATTAACGGCTAATGATGTAATACCTTTATTATGACCCTTGATAGTTCTAATCGGATCATTTTCACCAACTTTAAAAATATATAATTTACCGTCTAAACCTAATGCAATAACTTGTTCATCTTTAGCAGCAACGACACCAACTAATTGATTAGCAACTGTTTTTTCTGTTAAAGACCATTTTTGTAAAATTTTTGATTCATTAACATCGTATAATCTAATAACAGCATCAGCACTGGCAGTTACGAATCTAGTGTCATCAATAAAACTTAAAGCAAAAATACCAGATGTTAATGGTTCATTTGGATCTTCAATGTATTTAATAAATTCACCAGTTTTACCATCAAAACAACAGATTTTTCTATCAGAACCAACAGAAACCACGAATTCACCAGCATTTGGTGAAAATTGGACATCTCTGATGAATTTACCTTGATCATGATGAGTTCTATCACTAGAAGAAAACTTAAAAGGTGGACCTTGGAAAAAGACAAAACTACTATCATCACCAACAGTGACACATCTCATTGGTCTTGATTGTTTAAAATGACAAGCATTGATCCTCTTTGAATGACCAGAAAGTTCACCTAAGGAATTACCTGAATCCCAAGAAAGGAATGCACCAAAACTATCACGACCTTCACCAACAATACATAATCTTTTACCTTCAAAATCCCAAGAAATATCTGTAACTGGACCAGCTAAAACTTGGAATTCTGATTTAATGCTAAACTCAACAACATTAGTTTCAGGATCACAACTCCAACCCCAAACGATGACTTTACCTGAATTATCACCAGAACACAAATATTGAGAATTTTTAATTGGAGAAAATTTAACAACTGTAACATTAGCAGAAGTATGGCCAGTAAATTGGATTACACTATTATCATCAAATGATCTTACAAAAGCAGACTTACCACAAGGATAAGCAATGGAATTTGTAGCTTCATCATATGAAAGATGTGTAGTAAAATTACGTTCAGTAGAAGGTAATGGAGATATAATATATTTCAAATTAATTGACATGATTAAATAGGGGTTTAACTCTAAATTGGTCACTTTAATTGTCTTCAATTTTCTAAATTCAAACAGTCAAAAGACTAATATTTTTCTTAATTATTCCTAATTATTGAAAAGATATATAACAAGAACAGCAAAGAATATTATGAATGGATTTGAATATCAATTAAATCAATAATAAAATCAAAGAAATTAAAAAACATTCTCTTGTCAACTCTAACATTTTCTGAAATTACCACTATAAATCGAATTTCATCAATTGTTATTTTTGATAATTTCGTAAAATTGAGTACCCTTTTCGGTCATTTCTAACGGAAGTGATTTGGAAAATTTGTAAAAAAAAAAATCTGAAAAATTTTGTAAGCTCATCTCATCTCATCTCATAATAAAAATATATAGATTTTATTTATCAATATTATATAAATTAATATAATTGAACAATTGTGAATTAAGTCTTTCGTTGTGATATTCATTTTTATTTCTAATTCTAAATTTTTTGTGCTATATCCAGATAAGAGTACATTGAGTTTGAAAATATACTGAAAGAATTACGATGTCATCTCAAAGACAAAGAATTATTACTTCAAAGGCTCCTCTATTGCCTCAACAAACTACTCCAGAACAAAGATATTGGCGTCAATATTCTTCTACTCAATTAGTTAAAGAACATAATAGTGTTACTCATATTGCATTTAATCCTCAACATACTCATGATTTTGCTGTTACTTCATCGACTAGAGTTCAAATTTTTTCTTCAAGAACTAGACAGGTTGTGAAAACCTTTTCAAGATTTAAAGATGTTGTATATTCTGCATCCTTTAGAAACGATGGTAAATTATTAGTTGCAGGTGATGCTACTGGTTTAGTATCAGTTTTCGATAGTTATAATCCAAGAACTTTATTATTATCAATCAGTGCATCTACTCATCCCGTTCATGTAAGTAAATTCCATTCTCTTGATTCAAAGACTTTAGTAACAGCAAGTGATGATAGAGTTACAAGATTATGGGATATTTCACATGCTTATGAACCTCTTTTAGAATTAACTGGTGCTTCAGATTATGTTCGTACTGTTACATTTGTTCCATCCGCGCCACATTTAGTTGCAACTGGTTCTTATGACGGTATTGTAAGATTATATGATACTAGAAGTAGTGGTTCCGAACCAGTATTTTCTTTGAACCATAATCAACCAACTGAAAATATTATTTCAATTTCACCAACTCAACTAGTCTCTGCTGGTGGTAACAATTTCAAAGTATGGGATTTAACTAGTAATAAAAAATTACATGAAAGAGGAAACTTCAATAAAACTGTCACTTGTTTAGACTATGTCGAAAACTTCGATGCTCCTTCACAATGTGCTTTAATCGCTTCTTCGTTAGATGGTCATGTTAAAGTATTTGATCCATTAGATAATTTCAGTGTTAAATTTGGTTGGAAATTCTCAGGTGCTGTCTTAAGTTGCGGTGTTTCTCCTGGCGACGCTCAAGGTAACCGTCATTTAGTTGCTGGTTTATCATCAGGTTTATTAGCTATCAGAACAAAAAAGAAAGAAAAGCAAGAAACAAAGAAAGCTATCACTACAAGAGCCAATAAAAGTTCTGCTTTCCAAAGAATGATGCGTGGTTCCGAATACCAAGGTGACCAAGAACAAATTATTCATGATGATAAAGTAAAACCACAACGTCGTATTAAAGCTTTTGAAAAAAATGTAAATCAATTTAAATGGGGTGAAGCATTAGATAGTGCTTTCGTACCCGGTATGGCTAATGCTTTGACTTTAACAGTTTTACAAGAGCTACGTGAACGTGGTAAGATTAGAGTTGCATTATATGGTAGAGATGAAACATCATTAGAACCACTTTTAAATTGGTGTCTAAAAGGTATAGAAGATGTTAGATCAATCCCTGTGGTTGCTGATTGGATCGTTGTGGTACTAGAGTTATACCAAGATGTATTAGATCGATCTCCTGTTCTACAAGAAGTATTAAAAAGTTTAAGAATAAAAATCAGACAAGAAGTACACAAAGCTAAAGAAGCTCAAAAAATCGAAAGCATGTTACAACTATTAACTAGTTAATGAAAAATAGAATTCAATTTTAATTAAAAATAATATTATTATTATTACCTATATAATTCGTTCTATAGTTATTTAAATTTATAGACCAATGCATTTAAATTAGTAGGAATTCTACCATATTTGTTTTGTTACGCTAAAAGTTAGATATCGAATTATCTTCTACCTCCCCATCTACCTCTGAACCTATTTTTGCGAGGTAATTTTAATCTTCTAAAGTTATTACTGACCAAGTTATACTTCTTCTTCCTCTTCTTCTTTGGTTCAGTAGCTATTTTTGAATTGGAGTTTACTGATCCATCTACTGGTTGATCCTCAGAACCGTTTTCTACATCATCAGAGTTATTTTCGGTTTCGTCTTCGTAACCCATATAACTTTTAACTTGTTCTTTTTTAATCTTAAGTAATTCTTTATGAAGGTTTAGAGGAATAGCGTTTTTATTATTAATTGAATTATCATAACGATGTATAACTCTTCTCCGTTTAACTTTTATCGTTTTAGCTTTATGTATAGTTGGTGTTTCGTCATTAAATATATCATTAGTGATAATATGTGTAACCCCAACTTCTTCATCCGATATTTCAGTTTCTGTATTGTTCTCTTCCAATTTCAATTGCTCATCTAATTGAGAAAATTCCTCTACTATAGCTTCATGTTCTTGTACTAACTCTAACACAGTTTTAGTAAGAGGACGTTTCAAAGATGGAGAAGGACTAAATGAACTATCCATAAGTGATCGTTTTTTATACATCGATGAAATTTTTCTTATTGGCGTTTTTCTCAGCTGTATCTGTATATTTTGAATATCAAGTTTTAAGGGGGAATTTGGCCCATATGTAGATTTTGAAGTTATTGGAACATTAAGGTTGCAATTATCATTTCCTTTACTCATAGCATTATCAGTACTTTTATAAGGTGAAGAAATCGGAGTTATATTAAAATTCAATTGTCTTTTAACTCCCATATTCATTGTATCAAAATTAGTATTGGCTGAAAACCCCGGAGAATTATCTGATACTGTACTTGCTGGAGATAGTTTATTAGGAGTTGTAAGTTCGATATTAATTGAAGGAACTTGTTTTATAGGTGATATTTTCATATCAAAAATACTTATAGCTTTACCGTAAATTTGTGGTGTTGGGCCAAAAGCCTCATCTTCTTGCTTTTTCTTTCTGATAGGACTTGCAAAAATATCAATTTTTCTATTTTTTACCTCTAACAAATTGTTATTGTCTTTATTATTACTATGTACTTTAGCTTGGTCATCTTTTACTTTGGTAGAAGGGTAATGGTATCTTTTTCTTAAATCATATTTTTTAGGTAACGAATCCTTTTTTAAAGAAGAATATTTTTTATATAATTGTTTGATATCAGGTAATAATTTAATATCATCTTTCGTTGGAGCTCTATTGTTCTTTTGGATAAACTCATGCTCCCAAGTTTTGATGTGAATTTTTAGTTCACTTATGCTCATTCTTATTTATCAAAATAGTAAAAACGTTTTTAAAATTACCTTTAAAGTCGTATCTGCACAATTGCTAACTAAAAGATGAATAGTGGTCCATCAACAAAATAAAAGAAAGCTATTTTAAATACATATATCTTTCTTTATAGTAATTACTTCAATAAAATATTCGATGTCTTTTTTATTTCTACTCTGCAGTTAAAATTATGATCTAACGCGAAACACGTAATGACATAAAACATAGCAAAAATGTATATATTAGAATAAGGTAAAAATCGATGACATGGTAATATAAGCATTTGAACTTATATGTATACAACTAAAGTGTAATTTAGTTTATTGATATAGACTAACATTACTTCTTATAGATTTTAGTTGTCATAGCATGGATATTACTAAATTTTTGGAACTGCCTATTGATATTAGGAAGAATATATATTGTCAATTAAAAAATTCATTTAGTGAAAGCTTATTAGAATCCAATACATTATTAATTAATGTAAATCAATATGGTTTCATCAAGACAGAACATCAAGACAAGAAAATTAAATCATTAAGAAATGAAAAAATAAATATGTACTATAATATTTTTGAACCCTTTTTTTCGTTATTTGATTCTTCAAAAATTTTTGAAGAATGGTTAAGATATGCCATATGGTTAAGATACGATTCTATCATTCTAGATTGTATGAGAGTGAACCATTTATATGGAGGTGAGATTCTTGGACCTTTAGAGTGGGTTCATTTAGATGGTAAACTGCGATTGGCTGTATTTGATAAACACTACATTCTTCAAACATGGTATACTTTTAAAGAATACAACAGTTGGATAATAAATGGATCCACCACGATTGATATTGATAGTTCCATAAATTACTTTAGATTTAATATGGATCATATTGATTCTAATGAGTCTCGATTTGAAAGAATCTTGAAAATTTTTGAACAGAAGGGTATGTTTCTAAAGATAAATGAAATTCATTTTAATATAGATAATGTGGATGACGATATAGAAAATGGTGAGATAAATCTTAAAAATGAAGAAGAGATAGATGACATTGATGTCAGTTATAAAAATAAATTAAATGATAAAAATATTATCCTCATAATTAAAAATCTGGAGCATATGAAGAATTTGCACAAAATATCTGTAACCACTGATATTTTGTATCAGACATTAATAAATTTACAAGGTGTACGGGATAATCCAGGTCGAATAATTAATTATTCAGTAAGGAAGCATATAACTGAGTTACAAATATATAGATTAAAATATTTATCGTCACCTAGTAGGATTGGGGATTTTGGTAAATGGGAAAATCTTAAAAGATTGGAATTAAATGGGATTGAAAACGTTGATCTAAATTCGATATATCTTCCAAATAATTGTAAAGAATTGATATTGAAAAAGATAGGATTCTTGAAATGGTGGATGACTGAAGAGAGTCTTATCCCTATTCTATTTTCTAATAGTATAAAAGATCAAAAAAAGATTTGGATTAAATATAAAGATAATATTATGGGTATTAAAATATACAGGTTAAATGAAACTTATTTAACTCCAGAAGTTGTACAAAATTGTAAAACTATTGTGAAGTCGATGATTGGTAAATCTATTACGAACAAATTGAATTATATCAGTCTTTTAAAGATCGATAAAATCAAAGATAACTTTATCGTTGTCCCGGCAAATCTATTTGATAACAACAGAATTAGATTATTCGATAACAAATTATGCATTAGTGAAGTATATATTATATAAAATAATATTAATCATATCTTTTCAAAATATATTCCTCAACAAAATATTTATGAAATCGAACATCATTAGATAGCTCAGGATGAAATGATGTCATTAATATATTGTCATTTTGTTTTGCTGCTACAATTATTGTCGTAGTTCCTTCTGTTTGACTTCTATAATCTAAAGAGTATAGTATTTCAACAACATTATTATCTAAGATTTGTGTTATGATTGGTGCTCTAATGAACACTGTTTCGAAGCTAGTACATCCTTCTATGAATTTCGAAAAATCACAATATTGAATAAAACTTTGTGATTGTCTTCCAAATGCATTTCTTAATACACTTATCTCAGCGACTTGTAATGTCTCTAATATTTCATTATCATGATTAGAATTATCAATTTTCTTTGCTAAGAAAATTAAACCTGCACAAGTTCCCCAAACTGATTTATTTTTATCATTAACGAATTCATGTAAATCATCGAATATACCAGTTCTTCTTGCAATTAATGACATTGCTGTAGATTCACCTCCTGGGATTATTACACCATCACATTGTTTCAATTGAGTTGAGTTTCTAATTGTTAAAACATTTAACATAAAACCTCTATTTTCATATTTGTTATCACGTATAACCTTGTTTAAGAAGTCTATGTGTTCTATATACGCTCCTTGAAGTGCCAAAACCCCTATAGTTAGTTGTATCATTGTCTATTAAACTATTTTTTTTAAGTGACATATAGCATATATCTTAAATGCAAAAATTAATTGGAAAATTTATTTTTAAGTCAGAATTGTATCTATATATAATAATGACAAAAGCAAGACATCCAAATATTAATAATTTAAAGCTCATTGATTTCTGAAATCTAAAAAAAGAGATTCATTACGATCTGTAACTTTACTTTTCTGGAGAGCAGTATATCGTTTTTCTGATAGTAAATATATTCATAATGAACCACAAAAAAAAAATAGAGGAAATAGACAAACCTAGCCAGAAAATTAATTAAACTACATCAGTATATTCCTTTAATGTAAGACATTTTTAACCAAATTAATAGATATGTATGATATTACATTACCAAAAATAGTAGGATTCCTCTTTGGATAAGTAATTTACATATAATTAACTGAACATTTATTAGGTAGTGTTAACGATAAACCCATTACGAACATCAGAAACGAAAAAACTAGGTGTCATTCCTAATTAAGACCACTTATCACTCGATTCAATTTCACTATATCTCCTAATTTGATTACACTGAGCAATTTATTAAATGACAATAATAATTATCAATCTTATGACGTCTATGCTTACGATTCTGTTTAGTTGTCCATAATTAGAACGTCGATTTAAATATAAAAATAGTACGAAAAAAAAAATTACAAAATGAACGCTGACATCCACAAAGTATTCCCGAAAGAGAAGATGCGTGTCCCAAATCAGTCATGTTACAGCGTCAAAATTGCGAAACGTAACAAAATGACACTTTTGTTTGGATTGTAAACCATTATTGTGGTTGGTGATAGCAAGCTTATATTATGTTGGAAACCTTCTTACATATTTATTTTTCAAAAATTGAAACTGTGTATTTATTTGATTTGGATAGATAGATTGATATTAATTGAGTTTATAAATATGTACTATATAAATATTATTGAATTTTTTTTTCCTTTGTGATATATTTTTCTATTAATCTTATCCATATAATAATGAATATACTTATAAGTCTTTCTTGAAGAATATACATTTAATAACAATAACTAATAGATTAATAATGTCTGATTTTAAAATTAAAAGTGGGTTTGCTCAAATGTTAAAAGGAGGTGTTATCATGGATGTGGTAACACCGGAGCAAGCCAAAATTGCTGAGAAAGCAGGTGCATGTGCTGTCATGGCTCTAGAGAAGATACCAGCTGATATGAGAAAGACTGGTAATGTTTGTAGAATGTCAGATCCAAAAATGATTAAAGAAATTATGCAAACAGTCTCTATTCCAGTAATGGCTAAAGTTCGTATTGGTCATTTCGTTGAAGCACAAATATTAGAGAGTTTGGAAGTCGATTGTATAGATGAAAGTGAGGTATTAACTCCTGCAGACTGGTCTAATCATATTGATAAAACAAAATTCAAGACTTTATTTGTATGTGGTGCTAAAGATTTAGGAGAGGCATTAAGAAGAATAAATGAAGGTGCTGCTATGATAAGAACAAAAGGGGAAGCAGGTACTGGTGATGTTTCAGAAGCTGTTAAACACATTAATATGATCAATGCTGATATCGATGCTTTACAGTATTTATCAAATTCTGAACTTGAATTGAGGGCTGCTCATTATAGAGTGCCATTGGACCTTTTAAAAGATGTTCAAAAAAATAAAAGACTACCTGTGGTTAATTTTGCAGCTGGTGGTGTCGCAACACCTGCAGATGCTGCATTGTTGATGCAATTGGGATGTGATGGTGTTTTTGTTGGTTCGGGTATTTTTAAATCATCAAATCCAGAAAAATTAGCAAAAGCTATTGTTGAAGCAACAACTAATTATAATGATCCAAAGGCATTATTAGAAGTTTCTAAAGATTTAGGTGATTTAATGCCTGGCGTTTCCATTGAATCGATAGGAACTACTAAAAATGTATCAGACGGTAAAAATAAAAGATTATCTGAAATCGGTTGGTGATAATTATTGATATATTTCATGCCTCTATAATTTATTATAACTATCTACAATATTTAATGATACTATTTACAAGTTTAGAATAATTCATCAATTTGATGTAACTTTGGAGCTAATGTTCCTTTAATGTTATCCTTATCACTGATTTTTAAATATTTATAAAGCAGTCTTGTTTCCTTATCAGTATAATCTTTGTAACTAAAATCAGTTGTGTCTAACAAAACTTCAGGGTCGAAAAATACACCAACATCACCTTTTTGATGTTGTCTCCAATCATTAACCCACATTGAAGCAATTGAATTATAATCTAGTTCGCTATGGATAAAATATTTTTTGGATAGCGTTCTTTTTTGGGGTTTTGCTTGTGATATATTGTATATTCTCGTCAGTACTTCACTAATATCGTTGCTAGGATCTTTCAATTCTCCAGGATATCTCTCAAATTTCTTTGAATTCTGTAAATTTAATAAATATAAAAGATAATCAGCTTGAATTGTTTGATCCACGATATTACTCTTAACGCAGCCGCATAAAGATAATGGAAGCATCTTATTAGTAGAATTTGTCATTCTACCAGGTAAACTGATGCCAGGAGTATCTATTAGATAAATTGCTGAAGATTCTGATTCTGGAGAAATTCTTATAGATTCACTTGTTGATCTTGTAACACCTGCTTGGCCACCTGTTCGTGCCACTTTGGTTTTTTTCTTACCCAATTTGCTGTAACCTGAAATAAAACGTAATGAATTAATTAGAGTCGATTTACCTACATTTGGCATACCACTTACTAATACTTTATAGCCTAGCGGCAACATTTCATTCTGTTTTTCAAAAAGTTCTTTTTGGTACTTAATAACGTTGAATAAATTTCTAACATCACCTACATCATTGCTATTAATTACCATGAAAACTTCACCGACATCTTCATGCCATCCTTTCAATCTATTGATTAGATCAATATTTTCTTCTGAATTCTTGTTTATTATTAGATTATCTTTCTTCGTGTATATGACTATTTTCTTAAGTTTTTTATTCTTATTTAAAACCAAGTTATCAAATAAAGGGTTTCTTGTAGATAATGGTGCCCTTAAATCTCGAAGTTCTAAAATTAAATTTAATTGTGGAAGTAACTTAAAAAATTTATTAATGGCCTTCATTTGATGGCCTTTAAAATCCGTCGTTATTATATTATAATTAGGGAATGCATACCTTGGGATAAAAGGATTTTTAAATAAAGGCAAACTCAATCTCATTCCCGCAGCTTTATTTGCAATAAATTTCAAGTAATTTAAAATATTGATATAAGGAATATTTAAAAAATGTATGGTCTAATAGTATTATAGTTCTCATATTATTTTTGAACTATCCGAAATAGGATAATCACTCTTTAAATAAATTAACATTGACTTGAATAATCTATATCTCTTTCTTACTTTTTCTTTTGTTGATGCACTTTGTGCCATGGGCTTTTTAGGTAAATATTGAAAAATTAATGAAACTTTTTAAAATTTTCGAGATGAGATGAGATGATTAAAATGGTTATATTTAAGTTAGATGAATAGCTTAACCACATAAATCTATAAACGTAGTGACTTATTGAATACTTAATAGTCACGAATAGAGAATCTATAAATTAGAATATTATAGAAGAGATATGCCATTAATTTTATTTTCTGGTTACCCATGTAGTGGTAAAACAACAAAAGCAAAAGAGTTGATTAAACTATTAGAAGAAAAGATTCAAAACGATAAATCTTTAAGTAAATATAAAATAATATACCACAGTGATGAAACTTTAGGTATTAACCATAATGATTATGTAAATTCTCAAGATGAAAGAAAATTAAGATCAGAAATTATGTCCGCTGTTAAAAGAGATTTATCTAAAACGAATATCGTAATAGTGGACTCTTTAAATTATATTAAAGGATTTCGTTATCAATTACACTGTGAAGTTAAAAATAGTTCATCTACATTTTGTTTAGTTCAAACTATGTGTCCTGTTGACGTTATTCAAAAGTGGAATAAAACCTCTTCAGACCCTTGGGACGATGAATTATTGGTCCAATTAATTCAAAGATATGAAGAGCCAAATGGTCAATCTCGTTGGGATTCTCCATTATTTGCTGTACTATCTAATCAAGATAAAATGGATGACCATTTTAATGACATATGCAGTGCAATTTTTAGTTCTGCTAAATCATTAAATAACCGAGACCCATTAAGTCGTGCCTTCCAAAAGCCAAATTCTGTTACATTATTAAAACCTGCATCACAAACTAATTTTATTCAGTTACTTGATATGGAAACCTCTAAAGTTGTCAAGGTTATTATGGATAAAGTGAAATTAGCACAATCTATCGGTTCAAAATATAATTCCAGAATTATCGTTTCAGAAAATGTAAAAGACGTGAATGAAGAAGGTTGTGTTTATGTAGACTTGCCAGTTTCAGGTGTCACTCTTCCACTGTTACAAAGACTTAAAAGACAGTTTGTCAGTTTAAACAAGTTAAGAGATATGGACAAGGATAGAATTGTACATTTATTTGCGGACTATTTGAGTAAGCAGTTGAATGAATAAATAAACTGTATAAATATATAAATATAGGCATCATAAAATTTTATTTTTGATAGATATAAGAATATTAAATTATTATTTTTATTATTTACATATATTAGTTTGTTTATCTTTTCATGAGAGTAAATATTCATATAACTCGTCATTTCTAATATTTTTACTATTTGCATTTTTAAAAAGAGCAGAAATGGTTGATTTCAATTCATCATCTATGGCTACATTATTTCGCTTCAAAGCAATTAAAACATTATCATTAATAAAGTTATCATACACGTTTTTATCTGCACTATCCATTACTAACTCAATCAAATATAACCATGGTCTTTTATCTTTATTATACAGAATCACGCCATCTAGTTTTTTCCAGAACTTCCATAGAGATGACCATGAATCTGTTTGAGCATATACATCTAAGATCGATTTTATAATAGTGTTATCTAATAATATATCATTTTTTGATGATAAATAAATTAGAAAGTCTGTCATTTCATATAAACAATGTAATTTATCTTTTTTATCTTTTAAGACTGTTGTTTGTAGTAAAAGTGGTATTATTTCATTATTTAAAATAGCTTTATCCTCTTTAATTAAATTCATTGATTTTATAACATATTTATTAATTTTAACAAGATCATAGTACCCAGGTTTCTTAAGATGATCGATCGTGTTCAATGTTACAATCAAAAAAGATTTAAAATCAGAACCAGTTATAACGTAATTGGTTAACATTTTTATTAACATATATTGGTAATAAAATTGTTTAGGTCCATATTTAGAAGGGCTATATTTGTTTAAATTAATGTGGAACGATTTGCGTATATTCCAAAACTCTTCTGACTTGTCGGTTTTTATAATTGTTGGCCAATTATACTCGAACAATGATATTAATGAATCCGTATTTATATCTGATTGTTTGAAATTTAAACTCTCACTTAAAAAATCATTTACACCTTTTAAAATTAATAACTTATCTTTAGAAGTTATATTCAAAAATTTTGCATATTCTAAACTAGATTTTGCGACATTAACTTCTTCAATATTAGTTAAAATATCCTTTATATTTTTAAATTCATTATTTGATCTTGCCATTGTTGAATAATCACGTCTTTTACTGAAAGCTAGTTTCTTTAAACCACTCAAAATATTGTTGCTATCATTAACATCCATCATTGTATTCGTATTATCTTCAGTAGAGTTCAATATTTGGTCATCAAGTTGTGATTCAGTGTCAACTTTCGTTTTATCATCTGTTTGTGGCTCATTGGAATATAACTCTTCTAAATTCATTATAGATCTTTTATTCGGGGTTAATATGCTTACAAATATATTATCAATTTTACAATCAATCATATACCATGATTCAGTACTAATTGTTGATGATGATTTTTTATCAAACCCTTTAGAATAATTATTTCTTTTCTCTAATCTTCTCTTTCTTTTCCTCTCATCATTAGGATTGATATTACCTTCCACAGTGGCAACTGTATTAAAATTAGATTTCAATAGTTTATTCAATTCAATATAAGAACTTTGGCAATGTTTAACAGATTTTGCGGTACCAATGATCATATAATCACAAATCTCAGTCACTGCTGTTGTAAATTCTCTATCATTATGTTCAGATAATCTTTGATCCTTTAAATTATAAATTAAAATATCAGTTATACCTAATTTTTCATTTAATAAATTTGTAATTTTTAATAAAGAATCTGGTGATTCTTTTGGCAATTTTATATCTTGTTTAATTAATGGAGTTTGTTGTTTTAATAATTGTTCTCTATTCACCATACTAACGTACCAAGGTGCTGTTTCGTTTTCCTTTTCAATTTCACCTTCAACCCTATTTAATTGGTTTTCATTATTGTATTTAATTTTAGATTGATGAATCAATCTTACTGCATTGTAGAAATTGATCTTTGCAACTTGAAGTCTGAAGCTCCTAGTCACCAAAGTTGACCTTTTAAGCATGTCAAATATATGTACTACAGTATTTTATTTTTTATGTAAATTCACTTGAATATATTAACAATGTTTAATGCTTTTTTATGTAATATCTCTTTGAACAAAAAATTTAAAAGTTGTTGAAACCTTTAAAATTTCTCCAGTTCTTATACAAAAAAAATTAATATACGCTGATACAATTTTATTTAGGCGGGATTCAATATATATCAGTAGATAAAAAAAAATGGAATTATTGTTTAAATTTAATATCAATTATATTATTTAAATTCGATTATTTATTTAATAAAATAATTGTCCAGAGGAAAAAAGGAATAATACATAGTTGAAATAAATAATGAAATTTTTAAATATATAATGTTGTTGTTGTTGTTGTTGTTGTATCTTTTTTTTTAATAAAAAATCAGTTAATAATACATTGTTGTTTTAATAAAATTTTTTTAATATTTTTTTTTTTTTTCATTTTTATTGACCTCTTAATTCAGGTTGAATATTTTCATCTACGATATCTTCCTTCTTTGTTGAAATATCATCATTGTTTGAATGATTCACTATTTCGTCTTTAAAATGAGAAGATAATAATCTCAATTGTTCGGCCACTTCATGTGGTAGTTTATCATCAGCAGCATCTTCTAAAGAGATCAAACTTTCATCAAGAGCATTTAATTTCATTGTTACATTTTCATTATTTGAATCATTATTATTATTTAATTTTGTACGTTTTCTTTGTAAATCTTCTTCTTCTAAATCTGGATGAACGTTTGGATTGTGGTTGTCGATATCGTTATCATCATTTGAATCCAATAATCTTTTGTTATGTTTAATATTTTTCAATGACTCTTCTTCATTCACCATATCAACTACATCTTGAGCTTCTTTCAATGCAGTTCTCAAACGTCTGTCATCTTCGGATTCTTCTAAATTAATCTCAACGTCTTCATTATCATTTGTATAGTTTACAAGATCATTATTTTTATTTGTAATATCATCATGATCAATAATTTTTTTCTTTGAAATTTTTTTAGAATTGGAAGTTGTGAATTTATTTTTATTTTCATTATTACTTTCTTTTGAATTGACATTATTGTTATATTCACCATTTTTCTTTTTCTTAAGCACGAATCTTGCCTTATAAGTAGTAACACGTCTTGCTATTTGTGATTTAAATTTTTTATCAATTTCATAATCATTCAATTTGAAATTCCTCTTTAATACATCTAATAAATTACTTTCCTCTACAAAACAAGCGACTTTAAATTTTGAAATGGTATTATCTTCTTCATTACATAATTCTTCTAATTTTGAATCAAAATTCAATTCATTTTGTAAAATTTTAGGAATCTTAGTCAACACGAACTTTTGTAAAGATAAATTTGATTCCAAAGAATGATTATGGTACGGATCGATCTTAGTGACAACAAATGGACCTTTCAATTCATTCTTGTTTTCAATTTTAACTTCAACATCTTTGGTATTATTGTTGTTACTATTATTGTTATTAACAGCATTAACAGCTGCAACAATAGCAGCAGTGACATCATCATCCTGATCTTCATTATCATCTTCATCAGCATTATCCTTATTTCTTAGTTCAATATCAACATTATCATCTAAACCGATAGAGTCAATAATATGATGATTATTATTAGTACTAGTTAATGAGTCTCTATTATTACCACAATAACTTAATAAAATTTTAAAATCACAATTTTTCAAATGACAAGCAAAAGTGAAATGCTTATTTCTATGAGAATTTTTCAATATAATAGGACACCTTGCTTGAAATTCATAATCTTGTATAACTTTATACCAGTCATCCAAAGTATTAAATTTTTTACCATCTATATTTTCCTCTTCAGTGACAGCCAAGTCCTTATTAATAATAGGATGCTTGTACTCATATAAATTTGGCATGATGGGTGTGAGAGAGTGTGTATATATGTATATGTGTGTATATAATAATATATAATAATATATAATAATATATATAATCTATCTAATAATATAAATAATACCTTAAATAAAAATATCATTATATACTAAATGTAAATATCATTATATACTAAATGTAAATAAACAAAAATTATAATAACATCATTATAATAATTTTTCAACAACCTTTGTATTTACCATAATTGTTAAACTATGCTATAACAATACAACAATACAACAATACAACAATACAATACCACTGTGAACGTGTATCGTCTTTACGACACTGTGTTGTTCTGTGAATTGAAAATAATTTTGTATGGTGTGCCATTGGGGGCGGGTAACGGTGTCGTGTTTAGTGATATGTGTGAGAGTGGTAATAGTGGAGGACACACTGGGGCAGTGTGTCCTTGTGTGGGTTGTATGCTGGTGTTATATTGTTATTGTTATTGTGTCGTTACTGTTCATGTTATTGTTTAGTCTATTGTTGTTACAATAGACTATGGCAAGATGGGCAAGGTGGCCTTGTAGAGCAAAAAAGAATATCTCCGGAACGGGGAATTGAACCCCGATCTCGCACGCGACAAGCGCGAATTCTAACCATTAAACTATCCCGGATTATTGATTTATGATTTTTTCTTTTTTTTCTTTTATCCACATATTAGTGCTGTATGCTTCAGCTTGTTTTATTAGTGTATTGCCATTTTACTCTATGACACTCTGCAGTACAAAGGCAGTTCTTGTTGTGAAGTATTTGTACTTTGATACGCGTATGTCTCAGAGTTCACTGTCCCAATTGGATCTGCAGCGGAGTTGTTTGTTTCAAATGTTGAGCTCATTTTAGAATGAATTAAGTTTAAGGATGTTTGCGTGATATTATAAGTTGTATAAATTATCGAAACATAAGATTTTCATATATTCAAATATCTCTTCTTATATTCTTGAACTAAAGATATTTAAACTTCTTCAATTCTTGAACTAAAGATATTTAAACTTCTTCAATCCTCTTGGATATGTAAAATCTGAAAACACATCTATATTATAGAGCTCTGTGAGTTAACAATATCAATAATTTCTTTCTATTTCACGATATTCATATTTTATAGTCTTATCTTATAATCTTATTTTATAGTCTTATTTTAATTCACAATTCTTGTCTCATGTCATTTTAAATAAAGTATTCGAGGTCTTTTACCTGAATTACATATTTTAACATATACTCCGGTATTCAGTCTCTGTCAACTCGACTTTCCTGGTCCACTTCGTATGGAGAGCAGCATGTCCTATCTATTGTTTAATAACTATAGATTACACATCTAATTTACTATTAGTTTTCCCTACAGCCACGCATACCAAGGATAAAGTGGCTACCGCAGTAACGCATATATATATATATTCCATTTCTGGAACTCCACATTTGTTATGTATTAAACTCAATTGGACAGTTTAATAAATAATTCATTGAACTCTTGTAAATGCACAATCATATTTGTTATTCAATAAATATAATCATGGTTTGCCTTTTCAACTGGTGTATTTAACACCGATTTAGGAATAATTATTAAAAACAACTTCACAGACAGAGAACAAACTTATTCAGATATAAATGTTTTCCAATGTAATATTATTTAATGTACTACTTTTTCTTTGTACATTAAATAATATATATTACAATTGTTCAACGTTTATATAATAAACGGTTCCGACGTGTATTCTTCACTGTTAATTATTTAATTGACGCGTAACTATCAATTTCAAACTGCAATATATTGATTCAAATTTCACTATAAATTAAACATATTTAAAATAAACTAACTAAATTAAATATATTAATTACAGCAATATGTAAAACTAAATAAAATTAAATTAAGACTATCATGGGTATTAAAGGTTTAAACTCAATTATCTCAGAACATGTCCCAACTGCTGTTCGTAAAAGTGACATCAAAACTTTTTTTGGTAGAAAAGTTGCTATTGATGCTTCAATGTCCTTATATCAATTCTTAATTGCTGTCAGACAACAAGATGGTGGTCAATTAACAAATGAAAATGGTGAAACTACTTCTCATTTAATGGGTATTTTTTATAGAACTTTAAGAATGATCGATAATGGTATAAAACCTTGTTATGTCTTCGATGGTAAACCACCTGTTATGAAATCTCATGAATTAACAAAAAGAACTGCAAGAAGAGAAGAAACTAAGAAAAAATTAGAAGAAGCTGTAGATCAAGTTGAAATTATAAAACAAGAAAAAAGATTAGTTAAAGTCTCAAAAGAACATAACGATGAAGCAAAAAAATTATTAGAATTAATGGGTATCCCTTACGTTGATGCACCATGTGAAGCTGAATCACAATGTGCTGAATTAGCTAAAAAGGGTAAAGTTTATGCTGCTGCAAGTGAAGATATGGATACTTTATGTTATAGAACTCCATTTTTATTAAGACATTTGACTTTTTCAGAAGCTAAAAAAGAACCAATTCATGAAATTGATACTGAATTAGTATTAAAAGGTTTAGAATTAACTTTAGAACAATTTATTGATTTAGGTATCATGCTAGGTTGTGATTATTGTGAAAGTATTAGAGGTGTTGGTCCTGTTACGGCTTTAAAATTAATTAAAGAACATGGTTCATTAGAAAAAATTGTCGAATTCATAGAGAGTGGAGAATCAAATAGTAAATGGAAAATCCCAGAAAATTGGCCATATAAAGATGCAAGAGATTTATTCTTAAATCCAGATGTTATCGATGGTGAAAAAGTTGATTTAAAATGGAAACCACCTAAGGAAGATGAATTAATAGCTTATTTGTGTGGTGACAAGAAATTTAGTGAAGAAAGAGTCAGATCGGGTATTAAAAGATTACAAAAAGGTTTGAAATCAGGTGTGCAAGGTAGATTAGATGGTTTCTTCCAAGTTGTTCCAAAGACTAAAGAACAACTTGCTGCAGCTGCATCAAAGGCAAAAGCAGCTAAAAAAAATAATAAAGTCACTAAAAAGAGAAAGTAAAATATATTTATGAAGTCTTAACAATTTCAAAATAACATGTTCTTTTCATAAATCATTATTACTCTTTTCATAACAAACTAAACTTTTTAAATAAAATTGTAAAATAATTAGAAATTTTTTATATATAGTAGTAGTATTAAATACTAAACATATAATATAATGCATTACCTCATGTTAACATTGTCATTAAATTTAATTCTATTATTTAAAAATACACTTCTTTATAGATTAATATTCTTTTTATTTAAAATTCTCCATAACTCATTTCTGAATTTCTTATTGATTTCAAAAAATTCAACTGTAACAATTTTAAGAAAACTTAACATTTGAAGATTAGGAAGTTAATAAGATTTTAAAGGATTTAATGTTATTACAAAGCATATTTAACCTACGTTATAAGTACTGCTTTAATTGAGTGGTTTATATTCTTTTCGTGATTTTTAAATTGTTTTAAAATATTAATTTGCTATTAATCAATACACAAAACATTGTAAGATCTATTAACTATCAATAACTATAAAAAAAAAATGTCAAAATTCGTAAGAAACACAGCTTCAAAATATAAATTTGGTGCACATGTGTCTACTGCAGGTGGTGTTTCCAACAGTGTTACACATGCATTCAACATAGGTTGTAATTCATTTGCTTTATTTTTAAAATCTCCAAGAAAATGGGTTTCACCACAATATACAGAAGAAGAAATTAATAAATTTAAAGAATTATGTGTTAAACATAATTACAATCCATTAACTGATATACTACCACATGGACAATACTTCATTAATTTAGCTAATCCAGAAATTGAGAAGTCTGATAAAAGTTATGATTCATTAATTGATGATTTGACTAGATGTGAACAATTAGGTATTGGTTTATATAATTTACATCCAGGTTCGTCATTAAAAGGTGATCATCAAAAACAATTAGCTCAATTAGCTGAATATTTGAATAAAGCAATTAAAAATACCAAATTTGTTAAAATTGTATTAGAAAATATGGCAGGTACAGGTAATCTTGTTGGTAGTGATCTACATGATTTGAAAACTGTAATTAATATGATTGACGATAAATCAAGAATTGGTGTCTGTATTGATACATGCCATACGTTTGCAGCAGGCTATGATATCAGTAATAAAGAAAGTTTCGATGAATTTTGGAAAAGTTTTGATGACATTGTAGGTTATAAATATTTAAGTTCAATTCACTTGAATGATTCAAAAGCACCATTAGGAGCCAATAGAGATTTACATGAAAAGATTGGTGAAGGTTTCTTAGGATTAGAAGTATTCAGATTAATTGCACATCATGAAAAGTTACGTGGTATTCCAATTGTATTAGAAACACCACAAGATGATGATACAGGTTATGGTGTTGAAATAGATATTTTAGAATGGTTGGAGACAATTGAAGATCCAGATAATAAGGAATTGATTGAAAAAGAAATTGTATTACAAAAACAAGGTGAAAAAGTACGTAAAGAACAATCAGAGAAATTCAAAGTCAAACAATCAAAGACAAAAACAACCAAAAGATCATCAAAATCTGTTGACGTAAAAGAAGAAAATGATATTGCTTCTCAACTAACAAAGAAGAGAAGAACAGCCAAAAAATAAGCTGAAAATAAAAATATAAACAAACATATAAATTGTAATATTTTATTACAATAAATATAATTTCTATGTGTATACACTTATAATCTCATTAATTATAAAATAAAAATAATTTTTCATCTCATCTCATCCCAACTCTTAAAGGGGACACAACCTTAAATTTCTGAAATTTCAAAAACTTGAAATCATATCAAAAAGTGAAAAATAAACATAACAAAAGGTTACATTCATATCAAAGAAATATCTTGTTTTACGTTTATAATCTTGATATTTTATTAATGATCTAGAATAGTATATGTGTTTATTTGTTAACTAATTGAATATATTGATTGATAGTTGTTTGACTTTATGTTATAAATTATATCGATTAACCGATTGGAAAATAGGATTAGAAATCAAAGATAAAAACTCAAAATAAATTATTGAAACCTAAATTCGTATTAGAGTTGATTTGTAATTGATAAAATAAAAATATGTCTGAAGGTAATGAAATTTATAATGCTAGACATGCAGGATTGGGGATTCTCCCTCCAAAACTGTCAAATAATGGTGAAGATGGTGAAGATGGCGTAACTAATAAATTGCAGTCTTTGCATGCTATCATTACAGATAATAATAGTGATTTCGAAATGGATGATGATAATGAAAGTATTGTACATTCTGAGAGTTCTATACGAACACCAGTAAATTTATCGATACCTACTTTTGATAAATATTCAGAACTTCCGACTCCAATGGGTTATACCCCCAAATCACAGAAAAAAGTTAATGGAACTTCACCTTTTCATGAGAAACAAAAAATAACTTCACCTATTCTAGCACCTTTATATATGACTAAAAAACGTAGAGATCCTGTTTTAGTAAGGAAAATAGATGATAATATATCTAATAACTACTTACATCATGCACCAGATAATAGAATAATCTCTGAGCTGCCCCCTTTACCAATTGGTGAAAAACAGAGACTAGTGTCATTACCAGCATTAACTAAAGATGTTATTGATTTTAAGCCTCATGTTGATATGATTCATGAAGAAGATGAAGAGAAAGATGAAGATGAAGATACAAAAAAGGCAGAAATTAATGGTTATACGATTAATGGTTTAAATAAAAGTTTGAAATTTAAAAAAATTAAAGCCATTGGTGAAGGTAATTTTAGTACAGTTTACCTTTACAAAAATGTTGATAATTCGTATAAGAACTCAGATAAAAAATTATATGAAGTTGCGGTCAAAAGTATAAAATATCCTGAGGAATTGAATAATCCTGAATTAAAAGGTACAACAGTTTATAAGGATATTATGTCAAGATTTGAAACTTCATTAACAAGAGAACTAAATATATTGAAATCAATTGATTTTCCTTGTATCGTAAAATTGTATGCTATTAGCAATCCAATTTATTTGGCCTCTAAGAAACCAATTCAAGATATTTTATCAAAATCGGATAAATTACCATCTTTAGATTTAATATGTTCTTATTGTTCTGGTGGTGATGTGTTAGGTGCTGCGATTTCTATGTCTGGTAATTTTGAAGATTGGATAATTGAAAGAATATATGCAGAATTAACGCTAGCAGTTAAATATTTACATGAAAATGATATTATTCATAGAGATTTAAAATTAGAAAATATATTATTAAAATATCCAATTTCAAAAATAATGGAAATGAAAGAAACTCAAACAATTAATAATGAAAATATAATAGAACTTGGAGATTTTGGTTTATGTAAAAAATTAGAACCAAATGAATTATGTACCACTAGATGTGGTTCAGAAGATTATGTATCACCAGAAATTTTAATGGGTGTTCAATACGATGGTAAATTAAGCGATACATGGGCAATGGGGGTTATACTTTATGGTTTATTAGAGAATAGATTACCGTTTGACCCACCGCCAAATGCTAATTTAAGGCAAAGAAACAGATCAACCGCACATAGAATTGCGATGTTTGAATGGAAATGGATAAGAATGGCGACTATTGAATCAACCGCAAAAGATGTTGTTAGAAATACATTAACTAGAAAAAACACAAGATGGGATATTGAAAAAATATATAATTCCCAGTATGTTCAAAATCAAATTTCTCAATTGACATTCATATAAATTTTACAATAAAGGTATTTATTGTTATAAATATTTGACACACCAATATGCATTAACTTAATAATTACAATAAACATATAAATTTTATAAATATATGGTAATACATTATTCATTATTTTTATTAAATAGATATATACAAGAGCAATTATAAAACCGGCTATTGCTTTATGATAATTGGACTGTTTCTTTCATCCAAAATTTATCGGTCGCTGTTAAGACATTGCGTTAAATTTAATGTTTAAAATTGAAATACGATAAATTTGAATGTTTCTAAAGATTAAAATAAGGATTCGTTTAGATCAATTAATTTATTAGAATTATAAAAAATATTATTATTTCATTCAATCAATTATATCTCATTCTTAAATTGGGTTTTTATTGAATAGCTTTGGTAGAAAGAAAACCAATAGAAGCATACAGATTATCAATTAGATCTAGATACAAGAAATAATGTCAATTCAAGAAACTGATACCGAAGTTATTATTACCCATCCAAGACATCCAGACTCTTTTGTTAAGATTTTGAAATATGGTGCAACCATTTATTCTTGGGTTTCTAAAGGTACTGAACAATTATGGTTATCTGAAGGTGCCAAATTAGATGGTTCTAAACCGGTTAGAGGTGGTATTCCATTAGTCTTCCCAGTTTTCGGTAAGAACACTACTGATGAATACTTAAAAGATTTACCACAACATGGTTTTGCTAGAAATTCTAATTGGGAATTTTTAGGTCAAACTAGACAAACTCCACCAACTGTTCAATTTGGTTTATCACCAGCTCAAGCTAATCCAGAACTTATTAAGTTTTGGCCATTAGATTTTAGTTTAATTTTAACTGTTACTTTAACAGCTGAAAGTTTAAAGACTCAAATTGAAGTTCAAAACACATCTGAAGATAAAGAAATGAAATTCAACTGGTTATTCCACACTTATTTAAGGGTTGAAGATATTGAAGATAGTTTCATCTCCAATTTAGCAGGTATGGTTACTAATGATAAACTATTAGATATTCAATATGAAGATAGACATCCAGTTGTCACTATCCATGAAGAAGTTGATAAGATTTATGAACACGTACCAGAAGAGCGTATTGTTCAAGTTGTCCGTAAAGGTGTTCCAATCCATACTGTTGAAAGAAAGAATTTACCAGATGTTGTTGTTTGGAATCCATGGATTAAAAAATCTGCTGGTATGGCTGATTTTGAACCAAAAGATGGTTATTTACAAATGGTTTGTGTTGAACCAGGTTATGTCACAGAATTCGTTAAGTTAGCTCCAGGTAAGTCATGGACTTCTTCTCAAAAACTTTACAATGGTGAATTAAAGTATCAAGCTATTTAAATTTAATTAATTTAGCGCAATAGTATTCAGTTATATATATCTATGCATGAATTTATTTTTCATCATTCGTAATTAATTGAAATTTTATGAAAAATCTTAAAGATAAATTATTAGCATTATTGACATTATTATTAAGTTCGTTTTATTTGTTTATTCTTCTTTATTTTATTTTTTTTTTTACAAAAAAGTATATATAAAAGATTTTATTTAAATTATTAGCATGGGAAAGAAAATTACAAATACATTATATAGTTTTTCTGTTTATTTGTTTGTTCATTTCAAATAATTTTAAGCTTCAGCGCCGAAATTACCACCTTGTTGGGCTAGTAATTGTTGTAAAGCTTCTAAATCCATACCACCAGCACCACCCATGCCTTCACCACCAGCACCAGCACCAGCACCACCCATACCCATGGCACCCATATTAGCAAAGGGATCCATAGCAGATTCATCCTTAACTTCATCTTGTTCATCTTCATCAACCCATTTGTTGAAATCAGTTTTAATGTAAGGATATTTAATCTTATCTTTAGTTAATCTTGGCCAGTATTCAATTTCCAAATCTTTTTTAATCAATTTAATGAAATAATGTTGACCATTTGCAATTTTATGCAAAGACTTTTCAGGAACAACATCTTTAAATAAATCTAGATGTAATTCATAAGTTTCAGAACCTTCTAAAGTACCACTCTTAGCAACTAAATCTAATCTATTTTCAGTGATTTTAACTTCTGGGTTAGGTTGACAATCAGGAATTGCGATAGTTAATAAAACGTAATTCTTGTCTTCTTCTGAGGTACTAGATCTTTGAGCCCATAAAACTTCTGGATGTAATGGCATTTTTTAATATTGTGTTATTTCTTTTTTATTTACTAAAGTTCCTGAATCGAATAATTCTTTTGTCGTTATTAACAAAAAAAATAAAATACACAAGAAAACCAATGAATATATTAATAAATATTCATAATTGATTAACAATTGAAATAATAATTAATGTTTTTAATTAATCTTTCATCATTTCAATTGAATCAAAAATTGTTGGGAGGCAAAAATTCTTATTTCTTTCAAAAGTTTTCTAATCTTTTCTTATTTCAAAGGGTCCACTTTCCTCTTTTTTTGCCTCTTATTTTTTTTTTTTTTTTTTTTTAAAAAACCCGTTCGATTCCCACGGGAGGAATTGATTTGTTTTGAAAAAGAAAATTTAAGAATTCAGGAAAGGTTAAATTTGTAAAATGGCATAAACCACAAATAAATAAATAGTTATTTCAAGGTGAATTAAGATTTAGTTGATAAAAACTGGATAATAAAGGATTGATTATCGAGTACATTCGGATATCGAGATATATTATTCAGCTTATTTTGTTCTAAAAAGTTAAAAAGCAAACGAATAAGAAGGAATCCTGTTATCGTTGATTTTTAACTTTTTTGTTTAAGAAGTAATTGAAAAATAATTGATATTTATATATTCATCCATTTATATTATCAACAGAATAGAGATATTTTAACTTGAATTTTTTGGATATTGGTTATCGTATGTTATTTGGTGAACAATCTAAATTAAATTTTTAATATGCGTGATTCAAATTTTAGAGTGATTTCATCAAATCGCCCTATTATACCTATTACGCAAACAGTTTATGATAGGAAATCTATTGATATAGATTCTTCAATTCCATTAATTAATTCGTTGAATAATTTAACATATTTAACTTCGAATTCTAGTAAAATAAGAGAAACTATCTCTAATGATGGTTCATTAGATAGATTAATGTCAATTTTACAAAATTGTCATTTGTCGTTATTTGATGTATTATTTAGTGATGGTGATACTGATATTATTCATAATAAACATATCAGAATTAAAAATATTTGTAAAGAAAAAAAATTGGCTTTATGTTCTTGGAAATGGACTTTAGCATTTCAATGTTTAGTGTTAACTGGTACAAGAGGTACAGAAAAGATTAGAGAGAAAGTTGTTTCAGCAGGTGTTATATCATTATTAGCAACTGTTTTAGATAATTTTTTATTGTTTCATAAAAAATTCGATTTTGTTAATGATCAAAAAATTAATTTTAAAACTGAAAACATTTCATTTGATAATTTATTATCAAGAGAAACTTTCATGTATTTAAGAAGTAATTTAAATGAAAGCTATGAAGAATATGTTTCTTACTTATTAGGTTATGATTTTAAAAGTTATAATGATATTGAAGATTTATATATAATGAATTATCTAAATAATTCAGAAGATTATAATTGGACAATGTCATCAGATTTTTCAGAAATTTGGAAAGCTGATAATATTAATACAGATCATATACAAAACACACATAGTGGAGTCGAAAATAAATTTCATATTAATATTAATGATAATATAAATTTAATGGAAGATACTGAAATGATAGATGTAGGTAATGATGATATAATAGATAGTTCTAGATTGTTGGCAAGAACAACAAATCATCGAGAGAATGAGAATATTAATACAAATGGTAATATAAATGCAAATATAAATGCAAATACAAATGGAAATACAAATGGAAATAACTTTAATTTGAGAGATATACAGAATTTTATAGATAAAGATTGTTTCTCAATAGATATAGATCATGCACCTTTAATTTCGGTGCCCAGAACCCTTTATTTCGGCAAAATTGTACCAAAACAAGACGATGTCATATGGTCATTACAATTACTGGCATTCATTTCTAAATATTCTTACATGAAAAAGCATTTACAAGATTGTAAACTTATAGACAGTTTATCATTCAGATCTATTATTGATAGAGTTAATAAAAGAATTGAGTTATTGAATAATGAAAATGTGGAAAATAATGAATTAAATCAAAATAAAGATTTCCAACAAAACATTTCAACAAATATTAACGATAAAGTCGATATTGAAGAATATGCTAAGGAAAAATTTGATAAGATGAATATTGATGAAAATGAAAATGAAGATGAATTTTTATTCGAACTACAACAAATTCAAGAAAATTTTGACGCTAAAAACAAATTAGAGAAAAAATCCAATTCAGTTACAACAAAAAGAATTCAATTGAATGAAAAATTGGAGAAAGAATTCCAAGAAAAATATAATTATTCGAAATTTAATCAATCATTAAATGATGAAACATGGAGTCACATCATCGATAAAATTTCAATCAATGCATTTCCACTAGTTGAAAAGTTTACTGCCTCTGAATTGAATTCACATGATATGATTTATTGGAGTTCAGTAATTATGAGAAATTCTTGTAAAAAAGATGAAATTAATAATATCAGGCAATGTGCTAATTTTTCTTGTGGTAAATGGGAAAGTTATCCAAGAGAATTTGCTAAATGTAGACGTTGTAAAAGAACGAAATATTGTTCAAGAGAATGTCAACTAAAAGGTTGGGCTTACCATAGATATTGGTGTCATGAAGTTGGATCATCATCAAATAATATCAATGATGCTAATAAGATTTCAACAGTTCAGACAACAACAGGAAATCAACCAAATATTAATGATGAAAATCAAGACGTTGATAACGACGCTCAAAACAACTCTGATAGCAGAGAAGGCACTGCTGATATTACACCTAACTATCAAGAACATTAAGCAAGAGAAGATACTCCGAAATTATTTTTTTATTTATCAGGTACATTTATAGCATTTTAAATAAGGTTTAAGGTAATTTTTTTTTATATAATTAATATAATTTAAAGGTTTAATTTGAGGATTCAATTAAATATTAAATAATGTTTATTAATTTGTTATTAGTTCTAAAAAAGAATTAATGAATGCAAAATATAAAGACAATTTAGCTAAAATATGTAGAAGCGATATTTTAAATAAAAATGATA
The DNA here is from genome assembly GCA_030573835.1 of Tetrapisispora taiwanensis (nom. inval.). Taxonomy (NCBI): domain Eukaryota; kingdom Fungi; phylum Ascomycota; class Saccharomycetes; order Saccharomycetales; family Saccharomycetaceae; genus Tetrapisispora; species Tetrapisispora taiwanensis (nom. inval.). The sequence goes on from JAJMDZ010000048.1 coordinate 58,604, forward strand.
TTCACAAGGTCAAGAAAAATATTTTCTGTTAACTTGTCTCTCCAGTAATTGATATTGAAATTGGAGCTGGTGCTAATTTTGATAATGCAATATCAGTTTTCCTCCATTTTGTAAATGGTAATTTTCTTTTTGTTTTTGTATTTGTATTTGAGTTATAATTATCTAAAGTCTTGAAAAATGACCATTTAACGATCATCCAATATAAACTAAAGAACGAGAAATCTGGCCATAAGCTATCTATAAATTCTATGGTTGAAGATTCATGAGTTTGCCATAACATATAATCAGATAATCTATTATGTCCACTTGTTCTAACTAACAAGTCACATTTATCTGAGAATGAATCAAAATACATTGATTTTGAAAATTCTTCTATTGATAAATATTCCAATTCTTTTTTTGATTTCATGTCACTATTATTTTCTGTAGGTTTTTTATTAATCGAGTTACTAATTGAGTTACAAATAGAATTATAAATATCATTCCTTGAAGTGTAAGGATAGCAAATATAAAGAGTAAAATCAGTTCCATCTTCAGTGACTTCTTCAACATGTTTAATTCTTTCTACCATATCTGGGGTTAGATAAGAAAAGTCACCGACAATTTTCAATTTTGTGCCATATAAAGGATCAGAGTAATCTTTAGCTCTGACGACGAATTCATCTAATTTCTCAGCAAATAAGTTTGTGAGGGTATTTACTTCTTCAGGAGATCTATTAAAATTTTCAATAGAGAAAGCATATGCACTTACACATTTAACACCCATTTGTTTACATGAATAAACTAAAGAAAGTAAGTTAACCCCACCGGCTTCATGACCTTTTTTCACAGGTAAATTATATGATTTTGCATAACGTCTATTACCATCCATAATAAAAGAAATATGTTCAGGAACATAACCAACTTTAATTACTGATATGAATAAATTTCTAATGTTTAACAATAAAGTTCTTACAAAATTAAATCCAAGTAGCCAGGAACTTAAATTGTCTCTAAAATGAACATAGTAACTTATAATTGTATTTAAAAAATTGTTGAATGGGTAGAAAAAGTAATCTAAAATTATTTTATGTAAAAATTCATAAATCATTTCACAAAAAGTAAAACAAATCTTATAATTGTTTTTCTTGTAGAATACAGTAACTTCCAAACTAGAATCGATTACTCTTGTATATGTGTATCAGATATAGCAGCAGTACTTCTTCGATCAGACTACTTCTTATTGTTTCAATAAAGTATACACCACTTCCAAAACCTCAATGAACAATAACACTCAGTTATTAAATCGATATCCCAAAAAATGTTATTCATTCTGATCTATTTATATATATATCATCTCTAACTTCCTGATTCACTCTCAAAAACTGTCATTTCTTTTGAAGGATTTACATCTCTCTTCCCCCATTAGCGCTTATCCCGATTTTTTTGCCATATTGAGAACACTATAAAAAGAGATAGCCGCCGATGCATTGAGAGGTTCAAAAACAGAGATTTAAGAGAACCTCAAAATTACAAAACTGTTAATGAAACCTTATTTAAAACAGAACTTATAAGATATTGGTCTTTACTAACGGATGTAATTAGATCCAATTGAAAGGATAATGTTTTTAAACTATGTTTTTTTAATCAGTGTTTTCCGATCTGGTGTCGATATCTGTATTGAAGAAAGATGATCTTGATATTATTATATTATGCCTTGCTATTTATATATTTTATATATTTTATATATTTTTATATGTTCGAATTTTTTTTCATTTTATTTCTTTTTGTTTCATTTTAACCTATTCTGTTCTATTCTATTAATTATGTTTACTCGCTATTACCTTAAGTTATTTAATTGTGTTCCACATTCGCTACATTGATAATAAGTCGTTTGCGAATTGCCCATTGTTGAAATTACTTGTTCAAATTTAGTACCGTTACAAATATCACATCTGAATCTACCAGATATTGTACTTGTAGTATTTCTATTCATGAACAAATCCTTTTCTGCCAATGATACAGAATTTCTTTGTTGGTCAATGTCATTACTTTTTAGCTTATCACATATTGGATTTGTTGGGTTTAATTTTTGTCTGTTACTGGACATATTAGAATCAGATCTATTGAATATTGTATTCATGAAAACCCGGCTTGCTCTTGGTGGTTTGATATTTTGATCTGTTTGATTGCTGACTGCACAATTACCATTTTCAAAAGTTACTGATGAACGTAGTGTGCTATCTTTTGTAGAATGACCACCTATACTAGAATCATTACCTGAAGTGCTGTTATTGGTGTGCAATTGCATTCCATGATCATTTGTGTTGTTTTTCTTACACTCAGCAATTTTAACCAAAAGATGTTTTCTAATTTCAGTTGGTAAATCAGCTCTAAATACTCTAAGGGTACCTGATACATCAGTCGATATTACTATGGTACCAATAGCTTTAACCATGTTTGGTAATGAATTATTATTTGGAATGTTCTTGCTACCATTGCTGGTTGTTGACATCTTAACGCTAGTACTTGAGTTAAAACTCATTGATTTTCTTGATGATGGAATGCCATTGTCAAAGTCCTCTGAGTGTTCTGATATTGATTCTATTTTATTTTGAGTGAAATAATCTAAAGTAAATTCACAAATTAAATCTTTTGATAAAGAAAGTAATTTGGAAGTCTCTACTGGTGCTTGTATAACATTAGTAACAGATGCATGATGGCCATGAAAAGTTATATAAGCTGTATTTTTAATAGCCTTACGTTTAAGAGTACTGTGTAATGGATTGATTGATGTACGAGATTTGGATGTCTTGGGGGAGTTGTCAGAGAGTGATTCTGAATTAAAAGTTATCTCATTCTTTGGGTCAGAAGTACTCGTTAATTGTAACGAATGTCTGAATAAATTTTTAAAACTATTAGAACGTCTCATACCATTGGACTTGGAATTGTTTTTAGATTTATCATCATTATTCTTTCGTAAGGAAATTCCAGAGGATTTCAATTTCCAAGTGTATATCCAATGGTCGTCACTACCACTCAAAACAAATTGTTTATCATCGACAGTGAATACAGATACCTTATGTTGGGATGAGTTACCTTTATGACCTTTTAAATATTCAACTAATTTTCTTGTCTTTAAATCAAATATTCTAATTTTAGAGTCATTTGATGATGCAGCCAATCTGTAGACACCATCACATGCATTCTTGAAACATTCTAAACTTGTTACTCTCGGTCCAAATGTTTTTCTGACTTTCATTAGTTCTAACAATGCTGGAGTTGAGCGAGAACCTTGAGTACGCTTGTCAACTAAGTGAAATGTAGTTATATGCTTTAATTGATGTGTTTCCAAAATATGAATGTACCCATTAAATGTACCGATAATTGTGTATTTACCATCATCTGGTGAAAGAACTAATGCAGTAATAATATCTTTACAATCAAATTCAAAGCAAACAGAATTATCCAAAATTGACCATACTCTACACTTGTGATCTAAACATCCACTTATTATAAATCTATCATCTGTTGGTAAGAATTTAACCGATGTCACAAAATCAGGGTGACCATATGTTCTTAGAGACTGTCTTTTTTCTATATTCCATAATTTCACTGTTTTATCCATTGATGCAGATACTAAAAATCCATTTTTAGACCAATCTAAATCTAAAATATCGTTTGAATGTTCTTCAAAATTTTTTATTGGTTTTCTTTTAAAAATTGGACCATATAAATCATTTGTAGATGAATCATCAGGATTTAAATCAGTTTGGTTAGATGCAAGAGAATCAGAATTTGTGTAACTTGAATTATAGCTTACTTTGTTATTTTCACCATCTAAAGCTCTTCTCTCTACAGGACTACTTAATACTTTCCAAATACTTATTGAACCATCTTTTCTTCCTGATGCTAAATATTTCCCATCTTTACTGAATTTAATAGACCAAATACCTTTCGATACATCCCTTAATTTTGCTGTACTCCCACTTGACTTCTTTGATTTTTGAGTAGTTAGACTATTATTTTTATTACTATCTTCATCATTCATTATAAATTCTTGTGCTAAAAATAAACGACGGAATCCGATTTCATTATGTCTCTTTCTAAATATTTTAATATAACGTGGATCCTTCAAATATTTTTCAAATGAATCTATATCAATGGAAGTTAGTGAATTATCTAAAGCTGTATTATGATGCAATTTTTGTAAATTTTCTCTAACTAAATGTATTTGTCTATCAAACGAGTTTTGGACACTTGAATTACTTATATTTTTCGTTAGTTCAACATTATTTGAATATGGTAAATTTTTTTTAATTTTTAATGGACCAACTATGTTATTTTCTCTATAATTTTGTCTTTCATCGATATTACTCTCTATACTCTCATTATCATCACTATAGTATTCATCAGTTATATCATTATTCATCATATTTAAGTAATTCTCCGTCTCTAATTCATCTTTGGTAACATGCATCTTTTATTGATAGTTGAAATATTATTCTGTTATATTATTATTGTATTATGAGTATGTCTAATTAAGTATAATAGGAAAATGGTGAGATGAATAAATACCTTATAAATTCAAAGGGTAAAAAAAATAACTCAATAAACTGAATCTAATTAATAGGGAAATAAATTTAGCTATTCTTCCAAAGTAATCAAAAGATAAAAATTTCTTGAACTTTTCTAATGTTATGTAAAGGAAATAATCGTTAAAACATATAATTCATAAAGAAACAAATCAGTTCACTTAGGTTCGTCTTACTTTCCTAGATTATTATTGTATTTTTGTACAAATCTATGAGTGATCAAAATAAACTTAAATTAATCAATATTTTAAAAGCTGACTATAAACTACTATATAACACAATTTTTCAGGAAAAAAGGAACTTGATCAATTGTTTATAGATAGGCCATTTACTTGTCTATAAGTTACTAACTATACAACTATACTATGAATTAAATATAATTAAAATAACAGATCAATTAAATAAAATCAACGCCACCTTTTAAATTAAATTATTTAATTTTTAAATCTTAAAGCTTTAACGGCTTTCAATTTTTTGAATATTTTTTTTGGAAATTAACATTTAAGATTGAAAAAAAAATGTAGAAGTTTGAAACAAATAAATGTTTAAAAAGATTGATTTAAAATATAGTTATTGTTATTAACAATTAAATGTAATAAAGTCAAATTAGTTATTGTAATAAACGTAGATATATTTATATTCTTTGACTTTTGAAACTTTAGCAGTAAAAAATTAAGTGACAGATACAAACGATTTTGAATTGTTAATTATAGGAATTTTTTTGTTCAATTTTAAACTTATCTATATACATTTGTTTTTGTGATCATGTCTATTAAACCAGTTGATTTATATATTACAAATAGTGTTAAACTATTTGAAGTTAATCCATCTCAAACTACAATCACCTTAACATATAAATTCCCAGAAAAGAAGAAGAATTCTACTGTTACTTTTAAAACAAATAATCCTCATCAATCAACAAATTATAAATACCAAACCAATAAAAGTAAAGATGTCTCAAGATTATTAAGTGCAATTGGTCCAAAAGGTGTTACAATTGGTTCAAAGAGAATACATAAAATTATTCCAGTAAAAGAAAATAAAAAGAAAAATTTAAAAGAAATCGTTGGTTTAAGTAAACTTATAGTGAATACTGAAGTGCCAGAATATGTTCCTGAAATTAAGCAAAATGATTCAAAATCTAATGAAGATGGATCTTCGAAGAAGAAGAATAAATCTAAGAATAAGAAGAAGCGTTAAGTTAGCTTTTTATATTCATTTTAATAAATATTTATACATTGTTATATATAATTTAATCGCATACAAAAAAAAATTCTAAAATAAATGTTGTATTTTTTTTAATTAAATTAGTTTATTTCTTATTAATTGTAAGTATGGATGTATGAATTAATATTCAAATATATAAATGAATTAAATAGAATACTAATGAGGGCAGAATGATAATACTCGTTTTGAAAATTTGAATGAATAAGGTTATTTTTATACTTGGGGTATTTGTACAATATGCATGAGTCTTATTTGACTTTTTGTTTTTATATATAATGTTTTTTCTAGTTAACTACGTAAACTATGTTGGATTCTGTTTAATCATCGGAATCTTCGTCACTCTCATAGTCTCCACTAGCTTCCGCCCATTCAATATAATAATCTTTCATCATTATTTTATATTCTTTTAAAAATAATGGATCGAATGGGAAATAACTTTGTAAATCAATGAATTGTTGTCTAGTTACTAATGACCAAGTTGATGCAGTAAAATTATTTGATTTTTTATCCTCTGGTTTTCCGTTTTTATCATCTGTTGGAGTTGATGATCTACCCATGATACCTCTTAATCTTTCATTATTATTACTTTCAATAATACCAAAACAGTAAGCTATACCTTCATGTTGAGTGATTCTAGCAAACATCATCATGACATTTTCATTACAGTATTTCAATGGATTGAATTTTGAAATAACCATTCTTTGAAAAAATTTATCAAGATCACAATCCCAATTACCATTGGCATCTTTTAAAGTGTCATGTCTGAAACAGAACATATAACAAAGAGATTGAAAAGTCGCATAGAAATGTTTAAACCTATCCATACCACCTTCTTGATCAACCTCTTCTTCTCTCTCCAGAACATATCTATTTAACCATGAAGTTAAATAACTTGTAACGAAAATGATTTGTGTCCTTGAGACTCTTTTAGCACGAGCAATATAAGAGCCTAAATATTGTAATGATTTAATTTTTGTTTCAGAAGTTTCGTTTGGTGAAAATGCAATATCAATTAATGTGACTAAGAAAGAATCAATTAATTCATTTTGTTGTTGTGAAAGATAAAACATAATGTATTGAATGGATTTTGTGTAATAAGTTGGTAAAATATGAGATTTAAACAAAGCTGTCAATGTATTGAATAGACCTACACCTTCGCCATTTTCAATTTTCTCAGGTGTAACTTCTTTTGCTAAATTAGATGTTATTATTGATAAAATTGCATCTAATTTTTTAGAAAGTTCTTTAATACTTTGAGATACTTCAGCACTGTAAGCTTCACCTTCTTCTTCGCTATCTATTTCTTCTTCATCTTCATCATCTTCATCATCATCTTCACCTTCTTTTTGATTTCGTTTTTCCATTATAATTAATTTATTTTCTTCAGCTTCAATTTCTTCATCACTTTCATTATCACCATCACTACTATTGTCCTCGTCATCATCTGATTCAGCATCTGATTCATCTAATTCATCATCATCATCTAATTCATCTAATTCATTTTGTAATTCGACATCTAATGTAATAATTTTTTCAATCATTAATGACCATACTAAAAATCTTAATTCTTTACAATAATTAGTTAATAATAATAAATTTGTAATATAATTTACTAATTTTGTTTTAGTATCATTTTTATTTGGGAAAAATTTAACTAGATAACCTTCAATTATATTAATTGAAGATGGGATAGTCTTAAGGAAATATGCTAAAAGTTCATGATGCTTAATTGTTTTATCATTTGGTAAAATAAAGTTTGAAATTATATTCATTGAAATGTCTTGCCACCATCTTGGTAGACTTGAACATAAAACTTTAATGAAAAAAATATATTTATTTAATAAAACTTCATTCAAATCATACCAATCTTCAAAATTTATAATTGATAAAATTAAATTATTACATAATGCATTATCAATTTTATTAATATTTGATGATAAAATGTCTAATAATATAGTATAATTTGTTTCATTAATTCTTTCTGTACTATCCTTTGGAGCATTTAATTGATTCGATATAGAATTAATCAAGGAATCATCTTTATTATCAAGAGCCTCAAGTGCAGAAAGTATATATCTTCTGTACATTGTTTTAGCTAATTGTGGATTTGTTGGATCACTAACATTATTCTCATTTAATGAATGTGAAACTATTTCATCAGAAAATTCAACTTTTCTCTTCTTTAATGAAATATTTTCACCAAGACCTAAATCTTCTTCTTTTGTAACGACATTTGCTGTATGCATAACTGGTTCTGATCTTTCAACAGCTAACATTCTAAATTCAATATGGGAAAAATAAAATAAAAAACTATGTGTGTATGTGTGTATAAGTGTATAAATGTTTTAAAAATTTGAAATCAAAACAAAATAAATGCAAATTAAAATTCATAAATATATATGTATGTATAATAAGATGAGTTGAATTAGTGATTCTAGAAATAATTCAATAGATATTTTTATAGTCTCTGTTTCTCTATCTTATGGCCCTCAGCAATACAATTAAAAAATCACTTAACTTTTCTCAACGTTGAATATATTTGCCTCTGAATATATTTGCTATTGAACATATATTAATACATAAAGATAATATAAATATAAAATAAATTATACATTTTTACTAATCATTTATAGTTTTTAATCTTACGTGAAAATTTTTTTTTCTTATAACAATTTCAAATTGAGTAAAACCTGACGGGGGAATTTCTATTATAAAATTATATTGAAAAATTATATTTCGCAATATATTTGCGTAGAGGGAACCATTGAAAAAGTTTTATTTAAGGTTCAAAATGCTCATCTCATCTCATCTCATCTCATCGATTTTATAAATTTTGTATAAATTAATGATTAATAAGAAATAAAGTTATTGTTTTCTAAGTTTTTTTGTATTAAAAATGAAATGCATATATATATATATATATATATATATATATATAATAATAATTATTTATTATAGTTGATAATTGTATATAAAAATGGTTTTTGTGTGCTTTTTTCTTTATTTTTTTCAATTCAAAATCATCATATTTTTGGTGAACCTAATTGTTCATTGCCAACATATGTCCAGCCACCGAATTGTTGTTGTACACTTTCACTCAAATATTCATCAACCACTGAATCAATTGGTTTTTCGCTTGTAAATTCTTTATCGAAATTACTAGTATCACTCGAATTTGTCACTGATGGTTTAAATGGTGGTATATAACCTTTCATCCATAATCTTTTCCATGATAGATTCTGGAAAAATGCATGGTTTTTAATTTCATGTGCACCATTATAACCTAATCTTCTCTTTGGATCACGACTTAGCAAACCGATCAATAAATCTTTTGCATCTTCATCTAATCCGCCAGAAAATCTCAATGGTTCTTTTAAAATTTTTTTATACATTTTTGGTACATCTTCATCATAGTATGGTGGTAAACCTGTTAACATTTCATATAATAATACACCTAATGTCCACCAATCAACTTCTTTTGAATAACCTTTACCTAATAATAATTCAGGTGCTAAATATTCAGGAGTACCACAAAATGTATCAGTTTTATCATTATCTTTCATATTTAATTTACATAATCCAAAATCACATAATGCAATATGACCTTGATGATCCAGTAAAATATTTTCAGGTTTCAAATCACGATAAATAACATTCAAATTATGCAATGTCTCTAATGCACATAGTAGTTCAGCCGTATAAAATCTGGCTCTTGATAAATCAAATCTACCTTCTTTTTGTAAATGATAAAATAATTCACCACCATTAATAAATGCAAGTACTAAATATAATTTCTCAGGCGATTGAAATGAAAATTTCAATGGAACGATGAAAGGACAATTGATATTTGATAATACTGTCTTTTCAGCTAATGTATGTGTAACTTCAGATTTTGAGATAATATAAGATTTTTTTAAAGCTTTTAAAGCATAAATATTTTTGGTATCTTTCTTTTGAACTTGCATAACTTTACCAAAGGAACCTTTACCAATAACTTTTAATAAATCAAAATCATCAATGGAAAGCGGCTTACTCTTTGTTGGTTTATAATCAACAGAAATATTTAACTTACCAAAACCATTTTGTAATACAACCCAATGATGGTTATATAGTCTGACATTAGCAGCAGAATCTATATGTAAATTTAAAGGTAATTCAAAAGAATCAATATGAATATCTTGATTTGAATTTATTTTAGCTAATAATTTTGAAATCTTTTCATCTTCAGCTCCAACTTCTTTCTGCCATGCTTGAGATGGTAATAATATTGATGGAATTCTTGCAAAAACATCTATTTTCAATGCTGACAATTTTCTTGTTACATCAAAAGATGATATTTTATTAAATACTGGGTCCATTATTGTACCGTATTCTGGTTCAATTGTAGCTACTGTATTATCAAATTCAATTGTAAAATATAACAAAGGATTTATCTTTTCTGAACCTGGTAACATTATAGTCGCTGGGATTACATTTGTACATTTTTCACCTGGAATTAAACCTTCTTCTGCTAACGATATATCATTTTCAATGCTTAAATTTGATAATTTAGATAAAATTGCATCCATTGTGAGATGTTGGCTATCTTGAGAATTAACACCAGAAGAAATTAATTTTGTAAGAATCTGTTTGTTGGAGGTTAACGGAAAAGGTAAAACAAAATCAGCACCATTATAAATTTTAATAGTCATCACACCATTATTTGAAGAAGTATCTTCAGCTTGTTTAGTATCATTAAAATTTGTTTGTGAATAATTACTTTGATGTTGATTAGAATCCTCATTGCTAGTTGAATTATCGGTTAAAAATGAAGATGAATCAGTGTCATGATTGCCAGATCTATTGTCACTATCACTTTCTTTGACAGTTCTGTTGTCTATTTCAGATTCATTACTTAAATTTTTATGTTTATTTTGATATTGTGATAATGATAATTGATCAGTAGTTTCATCTCTCTTCTCATCTGATTTTTTTTTATCCTTTGAACTTTTTTCATCTTTGGATTTATTAAATCTAAGTTTAGATAATTTCCACGAGTACATTGGACTTAAAATAATATGAAAACTTTATGGGTCCAATTTTTCAAAATTAATCTTAATAATAAATTTTATAAAACTTTGTATAATATTGTGATTTTAATGTTTGTTTGTTTCTTAGTTCTTATATTATATTTATTATATAAAATAATGGATTATGTGTTAATAATAACTAAAAATTATATTTTTAAAATAATTTGATTTGATATTTTAATTTATATGATTCACTGACAAGAACTGATCAATTACAATTAGGAGGTTCATTGTATCTTTCACATTGAAAAATCATTAAATTTGTCAAGTTATTTGATCTCTTACATTCGTGCGCGCAATATTGTTCAAAAAATTGAATGCGAGTGGCTCATCTGATTTTTTAAATAAATAAATGCTAAATATTATGGAATTTTGCTATTTGTAATTGAATTGAATTGTAAAATTATGTTTTAACTGAAACTATATTTATATTGCTAAGTAAGTAGTCCTAAACTACAATATAATTTGGAAAAAATGGTTTCAAGATAAGTTCAGCTGGTCTTACTGGAGAATATGAACGTTAATAATGCGATCTTTACGAGTTCTTGCTCGTTTAAAGGATTTTTTTTTCAAATTAGAAAATATTTCATATAAACACTAATTGAACTTCAAAAAAAAATAGTCTACAATTACTAATAAAATGGATAATGCATTATTTATTATTACTGTTTAATCTATTTAATTTATTTAATCTATTCATATCTTAGGTATGTGTATTTTTCATTTTTTTTTATAATTTAAGTCTTAACAGTTGGTTCTTCAGTACCAATAAATTCTTTGAATTTTAAGAATTTAACAACTAATTTTATAGCTGGTTGTAATACTTCATCAGCAGAACTTTCGTATTTTGTCTTATCGTCACTATATTGTTCTGTGTATAATCTAATGGTAGCACCAGATGAACCAGTACCAGATAATCTTAATACAACTCTAACACCGTTAGATAATTTGAAGAATAAACCTTGATGATCAGATACTGAACCATCTAAATCAGTGTATGAGAAATCGCCACAATCAACAATAGTTAATTCATTGTCACCTGGGAATGCAGAATTTTTAGTTTTTGGATCGTTAACAAATTTTGCTAATAAATCAACAACTTTAGCAGCATCTTCTGATGATAAGTTTTCATAATCATAACGAGTAAAAAATGTACGACCATATTTATTCCAAAATTCATGTTGAATAGTTTTAATTGATGCGTCAGCTTCTGGATGATGTTTATTGTAAATAGCTAAAATATTTAACCAAGCAACAACAGCCCATAAACCATCTTTTTCTCTAACATGATTTGAACCGGTACCAAATGACTCTTCACCACAGATAGATAATTTTTTGGCATCGAATAAGGCACAGAAGAATTTCCAACCAGTTGGAACTTCATAACAGTTCAAATTTTTGTGTTTAGCAACTAAATCAATAGCGGCAGAAGTTGGAAATGATCTTGCAACACCATAAATACCTTGTTTAGCGAAATATGGGATTTCATCAGCATATTCAGCGATGATAGCAACGGAATCACCTGGAGAAACAAAAGCTGGACCATAACCGTAAATCATATTTCTATCACCATCACCATCAGATGCAGCACCAAATTGGATTTGTTCTTTATCAACTTTATCGACTAAAGTCTTAGCATAAGTTAAATTTGGATCTGGATGTAAACCGCCGAAATCTGGTTGTGGGTGCCAGTTTTGTAAAACTTCACTAGCTGGTAAACCAAATTCATCGACAAAGATGGCTTTACCGTATGGACCAGTTACACCATTTAGAGAGTCGAATAATAATTTCCATTGGTTTGATTTACGTTGTTCATGAATGAATCTTTTAATTAAATCGAAATCAAAAATTTCTTTTAAAAATTTAACATAAGCTTCAGTGGAATCAATAACGTCGATTAAGATAGGGCCATATTTAACATTTTTAGAAATTGTAGAAATATCAATCTTTGGGAAATCCTTAATTGTTTTGTAATGAGTCAGATTTTTAGAAGCTTCCCAAATAGCATCAGTAACCGATTCTGGAGCTGGACCACCATTAGCTAAATTGTATTTAATACCAATATCATTTTCTGGACCACCTGGGTTGTGAGAGGCAGTTAAAATAATACCACCAGTAACTTCTTCATGGTAAGCTCTGATAATATGAGATGCTGCTGGAGTAGATAAAATACCATTTTGACCGATGATTAATTTTCTAACACCATTAGCAGCACCTATATCAGCAATCATTTGTAAGATAACGTCATTATAAAAACGACCATCACCACCAACAACTAAAGTTGAGTCTTGAGAACCTTCTGGGATTGCATCTAAAATTGCTTGAATAAAATTTTCAGTATAATTTGGTTCATTCATGAAAATCTTTGATTTCTTACGTAAACCTGAAGTACCAGGTTTTTGATCTTGATAAGGTTTTGTTGGGACTTCAATTATTTGGGAATGCATTTTTGATTGTCTAGTCTTTTTTGCTTTTAATCACTTGATTTTTTTTATTTCTATCTTGGCAAATAATTTATATGTCCAAAAATAAAATGAATAATAAATCAATCAATTGTTAAATCGAATTGCGTATTTTTTTCTTTGTTATTAATCAAAATATTATTTTTAATTTCCTTAAAGTATTAATAATAGTATTTTGTGTTTGATATATTTTAAATATCAATTGAGAGAAAAATTATAAGGCTATAACGATGAAACACGAAAAGAGATTTTAACGATGAAAAACAAATTTTTAAAAATCTTGTGGGGATGAAAAATTATAAGTAGAATAAGGTTTCATAAATTGAATTTGATTGATAATTCAATTGCTTTATATATGTTTAAAAAAAAAAATGTTATTAGAAATAAAGATTTCAATATCTCATATTGTATTGTTAATTCATAAAATATCGCATTCTTCCTAATATTTACAAAGATTTGATAATTACATAGAGATTGAAGAATTGTTCCCGTTATACTTGGATATAACAATTAAGTTCAGCAACAGTATAATCATAAAACTCATAGTTAAATAATAAAACTTCAGAGTTTCTTGTTTTTGTGGTAATCAATTGAAGTTTACGAGGAAATTGCTCTGTATCATTCTTTTCATAAAAATATATATCAGTAACAATATCAATTGAACAATATTGAATGGTTTAACCAAATTTATATTACTTGTGAACTAAACAGTTCCACTATCTACTTTCTTTGCAATTGAGTAATTGATTGAATCTAATATCCTATACATAAAAAATCATTACTCAGTAAATTTCCAAATGTTTTAATGTTGAATTGGTTATCGGTTCACGGTCATCCGTGGCATCGCTTCCCACATCTAAGATGTTGGATCGCTCAACGATGGGCCGAGGAACACAAAAGTGCTTTTTAGACACTTTGATGAGCAGTAACTGGGAAAAGATTAAATGAATTCTTTGAAATAAAATGATGGTTTAACCAGACATGATGTCTTAACCTGAAATAATTAGCTTAGCTTAGTTGTATATCAAATTTATAAAGTGGAAAAAAAAAATAATAATAATTGAAAAATTATAAGCCCTGTAGGGGGCTCGAACCCCTAACCTTGTGATTAAGAGTCACACGCGCTACCGATTGCGCCAACAAGGCTTATTTTTAATGTGATTCTAAAAGAATAAACGATTTTTTTATGTGTTTCTTTGGTCATGTGACTAAAATAAATTTACTTAGAAGATGTTGTAGAGATACAGAGATGTTTTTAATTTCAATATTTTTATTAATTAAGATCGATATTTTAATACATATTTTGATATATATTTAGTATATTTAACAATTTATAACAATTTATAACAATAATATAACTATAAAAAGTTAATTGAAGCAAAATAAGGTTAAATTACAGTAAAAGTTTTATAAATTTTACGATTTCCATACAATATTATAACTACAATAAAGTTAATTATATCTAAAAATAAATCCATTATTAATGCATTTTAAACATTATAATTATATAAATATCTTATATTCAATTATAAAGTCTTGATAATACGTTTGAATAATGTATCTTTTCCAACAATATATCATGAATAGTGACATATATTGAAAATTAAGAGCGTTAAACACTATTTAATACATTTCCTTTAATACTAAAATATTAACAATCTCATTAAAAAATTCATTTGTAATATAAATATCAAATATTACATTAATGTTTTTGTAACGTTTTCACATTTAATCATTCATCCTAAAATTAATGATTGAAATATTAATAATTTCAACAAAAGTTTAAAAAAATATATTAGTAATCTTAAATGTGGGGTAAAAAATTAAGATATAATAATTATAATTTATTGGAGATACAAGAACAACAGATATTAATTAAATTATAAATATAAATAAATAAGAGTCTTGTTTTGAGGTTTATCAATGTTTTTTTTTAAAAAGTCACATTTCTTATAACAACTTTAAATTCATGACTTTTCTTCATTAAAAAATAAATTTAAAGGGTACCTTGGAATTTTTAATATAAAAGGATAGGAATTAACAAATTTTTTCATTTAAATCTTTATTTACAATCGAACAAAAAAATAGAGACAAGTATAAATATAATTTTAAAAAATGTCAAGTATTTGGAACGCATTTGATGTATATAATAAGAAAAAACATTCAAAAAATTTTGGTGCTTATGGTGGTAACCATTCTAACGTTGGAGGTCAAACAACGTTCATGTACTCTAGTGAATATCATGAACCAACACAGTTGGAAAAAAGAAATTCAGTTACTGAATCTATTAATTCAACAGAAAGTAAAGATAGTGTAGAACCAAAAATGGTTGATGTCTCAAAACTTTCACAAAATGAATTTAAAAAAATTTATGATTCACTAAAGAAAGGTGAACCAGATAATAGAGTTAATAGATGATTGAAACTCTATCTATTATTTTTTTTTTTATGCAGTAATACAATTAAAAAATAAAAAAAAACTTAAATAAAATTATAAAATAAATACATATAAATACCTTTTTTGGTGTCATTGAAAAAAAAAGGGCATAGTTCTGCTTCAGCCTCCCATAATTAAACCCAATACAATGTACCATAAATAACGAAACTATACATTTAAACTCCATGTTTGCTATTTCTATTTTAATAGATTTCTAATTTAAGATAAACAAAAATCATTAAATAATATCTCCTTATTCATTTATTCTAATCATTATTACTTTTAGAATGGACTCATTACAAGGTTAAATTTATTATGTTACAAGACAATACCTGTACAAACATTTAAAGTTGGCATCGATTTTTTTGAAATTTTTGAAATTTTTCAATGAAATTTCTCTTTTGTGATGAGATGGATAATGAAATTTTTGAAGATAATATGATAAATTACAAAGAATAGAGGTGATGGTTGGTGATGGTGGGCGATGAGTGATGAGTTTATGAGTGAAATTATTAATAAATTAATCGATATTGAAAATATTTGAAATTTTTTGGTATAATTTTTTTTGTATGGTATAATAATGACTCTTTACAAGAGAAGATTTCTTGGAAATTTTGAATTTTTATTTATTATGATTCAATTGATTAATTTAATTTTAATATTTATTTACTATTATTTTTCATATTATTTTTCTTTAACTCTATATTTATTTAAAGAAAAGTAACAAGAATTAATCATTTTATAATTTTTAGTAGAAGATAAAAATAAATAGAAATGTTGAAATCTGTTAGTTCTAAAAATTCTATAAATCGTTTAACAAAAATTTGTAAACCAATTGGTTCAAATTATCTAAGTAATTCTTATATTAATAGAAATTTTAATACAAATTCAACTATATTGAAGAATAAAATTGAAAATAGACCTTCACCTGCTCCAAGCTTTAATGTTTCTCCAAGTTTAAATAATCAATATGACCATCTTCCACAATCAAAGTTAAAAGAATTGAAAAAAAATCCTGAAATGGATAATTCATTAATTGGTTTAACTGGTGGTGAAATTTTTCATGAAATGATGAAGAGACACAATGTAGACACAGTTTTTGGTTATCCAGGTGGTGCAATTTTACCTGTTTATGATGCTATTTATAATAGCAAAGATTTTAAATTCGTTTTACCAAGACATGAGCAAGGTGCAGGTCATATGGCTGAAGGTTATGCAAGAGCTTCGGGTAAATGTGGTGTTGTTTTAGTTACTTCTGGTCCAGGTGCTACTAATGTTATCACCCCAATGACCGATGCTCTAGCTGATGGTGTACCAATGGTTGTATTCACCGGTCAAGTCCCAACTTCTGCTATTGGTACTGACGCTTTTCAAGAAGCTGATGTTATTGGTATTTCAAGATCTTGTACTAAATGGAATGTAATGGTCAAACGTGTTGAAGATTTACCAAAATGTATTAATGAAGCTTTTGAAATTGCAACAAGTGGTAGACCAGGCCCTGTTTTGGTTGATTTACCAAAAGATGTTCAAGCTTCTATTTTAAAGACACCAATTCCAATTAAAACTTCAATTCCATCAAATGCATTAAGACAGTTAACTAAAAACGCTCATACACAATTCTCAGAAGCAAATATTAAAAGAGCTGCTGAATTAATAAATATTGCTAAAAAACCAATCTTATATGTCGGTGGTGGTATTTTAAATAACCCAGAAGGTCCAAGATTAATTAAAGAGTTAAGTGAAAGAGCTCAAATCCCAGTTACTACCACTTTGCAAGCTCTTGGTGCATTCGATCAAGAAGATCCAAAATCATTAGATATGTTAGGTATGCATGGTTACGCACCAGCTAATTTAGCTATACAAAATGCTGATTTGATTATTGCAGTTGGTGCTAGATTTGATGATCGTGTTACTTTAAATATTAGTAAATTTGCCCCAGAAGCTCGTCGTGCTGCATTGGAAAATAGAGGTGGTATCATTCATTTCGATATATCTGCTAAGAATATAAATAAAGTTGTCGAAACTCAAGTTCCAATTGAAGGTGATGCTGCAACTAATTTAGAACAAATGATTCCTTCTGTTTTCTCAGTAACCGAATCCGAAAGAAAAGAATGGTTAGACACCATAGATGATTGGAAAAAGAAATATCCATACTCATATCAAAAGGAAACTCCTGGCTCAAAGATTAAACCACAAACTGTAATTGCTAAATTATCTGAAATTGCTAACAAATCAGGTAAACAAGTTGTTGTTACAACCGGTGTTGGTCAACATCAAATGTGGGCTGCTCAACATTGGACTTGGAAGACCCCACGTACATTCATCTCCTCCGGTGGTTTAGGTACTATGGGTTATGGTTTACCAGCTGCTATTGGGGCTCAAGTAGCTAAACCAGATGCAGTTGTCATCGATATCGATGGTGATGCTTCTTTCAACATGTCCTTAACTGAATTATCTTCTGCTGTTCAAGCAGGTACTCCAATTAAAATTTTATTATTAAATAACGAAGAACAAGGTATGGTTACTCAATGGCAATCATTATTCTATAAACATCGTTACTCTCATACACATCAATTGAATCCAGATTTTGTCAAACTAGCAGAAGCCATGGGCATGAAAGGTATGAAATTAACAGAACAAAGTAAAATGGAAGAAACCTTAAATGAATTTTTCAATTATAACGGTCCAATCTTATTAGAAGTAGCTGTCGAAAAGAAGGTTCCTGTTTTACCAATGGTTCCAGCTGGTAAAGGTTTAGATGAGTTCATTTCATTTGATCCAGAAGTAGAAAAAGAACAAAAAGAATTACGTCACAAACGTACAAATGGTAAACATTAATCTAGAATTAATAATACTATTTATAATAAAAAACATTTCATCACATAAAAAATACAAACATATATAAGAACGGATTCTGAATATGTGCTAATTGTTTATATAATTCATTAATGTATATATATTTAAAATTCAATAGAAAGAATAGAAACTATTAATAATCATTTAACTTTATTGTATCAGTAAAACGATTATCTGTTAGCTCATCTTAATTTATAAATTTCTATTTTAAAGTTTATAGTATTTTCTTTAAATTCTGAGAATTTAAAGGCTCATGGGAATTTTTGCGAAGTTACAGAATCAAAATGAAAAAAATAAATGAAATAATGTAAGTGAAATTTATTGGAAATGTATTATTAAATCATTACTTAATTTAAAAACTTTTATAGTATCTTATTTATATATAACTTGTTTAGTAGTTGAATTAACATCTTATTATTTTTATTTTGATATTAATTTCAATTGAACAAAAATCTAGCGATTAAATTATCAATTACTCATTTTAAGATAATTGCAAAAAAAATGGCTATCATAAAAAGGGGTGCTCGTAATAAAAGTGCCCAAGAACCAGCTAAAAGATCAGGTAAGATCAAGAAGGCCACGTTCGATTCTGGTAAAAAGAAAGAAGTAGGTGTGTCTGATTTAACTTTGTTAACAAAAATCTCAGATGAATCTATCAATGAGAATTTAAAAAAGAGATTTTTAAATGGTACTATTTATACTTATATTGGTCATGTGTTGATTAGTGTTAATCCTTTCAGAGATTTAGGTATCTATACTGATGCTGTTTTGAATTCTTATAAAGGTAAAAATAGACTAGAAGTCCCACCACATGTTTATGCTATCGCTGAATCTATGTTTTACAACTTAAAAGCTTATAACGAAAACCAATGTGTTATTATCTCTGGTGAATCAGGTGCTGGTAAAACAGAAGCTGCTAAAAGAATTATGCAATATATCGCTTCTGCTTCAGAATCTAATTCCGAATCTATCAGTAAAATTAAAGACATGGTTTTAGCGACAAATCCATTGTTAGAATCCTTTGGTTGTGCTAAAACATTAAGAAATAACAATTCATCAAGACACGGTAAATATTTAGAAATCAAATTCAATTCCCAATTCGAGCCATGTGCTGGTAATATTACTAATTATTTGTTAGAAAAACAAAGAGTGGTCAGTCAAATCAAAAATGAAAGAAATTTCCATATTTTCTATCAATTTACAAAAGGTGCATCAGAAAATTATAGACAAACTTTTGGTGTTCAAAAACCTGAACAATATGTTTATACATCTGCTGCTGGTTGTACATCCGTTGACACCATTGATGATATAAAAGATTTCGAAGAAACTATAAAAGCTATGCAAATTATTGGTTTGACACAAGAAGAACAAGATCAGATATTTAGAATGTTAGCTTCTATTTTGTGGATTGGTAATATCTCATTCATTGAAAATGATGAAGGTAATGGTCAAGTTAGGGATACATCTGTCACTGATTTTGTTGCTTATTTATTACAAATAGACGCTTCTATTTTAATTAAAGGTTTAATTGAAAGAACTATGGAAACCAGCCATGGTATGAGAAGAGGTTCTGTTTATCATGTTCCTTTAAATATTGTTCAAGCGAATGCAGCAAGAGACGCATTAGCTAAAGCTATTTATAATAACTTATTTGACTGGATTGTTGAAAGAGTGAACGTATCATTACAAGCTTACCCAGGTGCTGATAAATCTATCGGTATTTTAGATATCTATGGTTTCGAAATTTTTG
>JAJMDZ010000049.1:0-78823 GCA_030573835.1 Tetrapisispora taiwanensis (nom. inval.)
AGGAAAACTTGGGATTACTGATAAATAATTTATATTTTATGTATTATATAGAACATAATAAAACAAGGAATTATACACCTGTAATACCACGCTACATCAATATGAATCAATCTATCACTAACAACCAAAATAATGTCACTCCAGCTGCTACTGTCAACAAGGAGGACACTATTAACTTAAATAACTATTCTAACAAATACAAAGCAACAGCAACTTATTGAGTTATTAACTGTTTGAATAAGACACTCGATGCATAACACATGTCATCATTAAACTGCTTTAATCACATTGATTTAGTATACAATATCAATAATTTAAATAAATTATTTACTGTCGTCAATGCATCGTTACCCGCATTTATACTTATTCTCTCTGTTTATAACTGTATAAGAAATGTACTTTTACCCTGTCTTTTAGAGAAACAAATGTAGAAACCAACGATATTTTGAAATTGCAAACGTTGTCTTTTTTTTTTTTTTCTAAAAAATTTGTTTGTTTCGTACAAGATGGAAAATAATAATTGTGAATAAAAGATATAAATATATTTTGATATAAAAGGAAGGTTCAATTGTAACTGGTTTAATAATTATATATTAATATTTTTATTTCAATTGCTTTCAATATATCAAAAGGAAGTTGAGTTCCAGCAATCACCGTATTAAAATCGCAAAACAAAAATCCAATATGACAGTTGCTACTAAACAACCTGCTTATACTTTGGTATTTGATCCTTCTCCTATGAATGTCAGTTACAGTGTATCTGACTTTCAAAAGGCTTTGGAAAAAGGTTCTGATGAGGACAAAATTGAAACTATGAAAGAAATCTTAGTCACTATGTTAGAAGGTAACCCTTTACCTGATTTGTTAATGCATATTATTAGATTTGTTATGCCTTCAAAGAATAAAAGATTAAAGAAATTGTTATATTTTTACTGGGAAATTGTTCCAAAATTAGATTCTGAAGGTAAATTGAGACATGAAATGATTTTAGTTTGTAATGCTATTCAACACGATTTACAACATCCAAATGAATATATTAGAGGTAATACTTTAAGATTCGTTACTAAATTAAGAGAAGTTGAATTGTTAGAACAAATGGTTCCATCTGTTTTAGCATGTTTAGATTATCGTCATGCTTATGTTCGTAAGTATGCTATTCTAGCCGTTTTATCTATTTACAAAGTTAGTGATCATTTATTACCAGATACAAAAGAAATTATTCAATCTTTCTTAGCTGCTGAAACTGATCCTGTCTGTAAGAGAAACGCTTTCATTGGTTTATCCGAATTAGATCGTGAAGCTGCTTTAACTTATTTAGAAGATTACATCACAAAGATTGAATCCTTAGATCCAATTTTGCAAATTGCTTTTGTTCAATTCATTAGAAAAGATGCTATTAATACTCCAACTTTAAAAGCTCAATACATCGAATTATTATCGGAAATTTTATCTTCTTCAACTTCAAATGAAGTTATTTTTGAAACTTGTTTATCTATTTCTTCTTTATCCACTATTCCAGCTGTTTTAACTTCTGCTGCTATTAAATTAATTGATTTAGCTGTTAAAGAATCTGATAACAACGTCAAATTAATTGTGATGGATCGTATTCAAGACATTATTGAAAAAAATCCTGGTGCCTTAGAAGATTTAACTTTAGAAGTCTTAAGAGTCTTATCTGCTGAAGATTTAGATGTCCGTAGTAAAGCTTTAGATATTTCAATGAAACTAGTTGCTTCAAGAAATGTTGATGCAGTCGTTAAATTGTTGAAGAAAGAATTACAATCCAACATACAGGCCGGTGATCAAGAAAAATCAATGAAATACAGACAATTATTGATTAAAACTATTAACTCAATTGCCATCCGTTTCGTTGAAGCTGCCGCTGATGTTATCTCTTTATTATTAGATACAATTGGTGAATTATCTTCAACTGCTGCAAGTGACATTATTTCTTTTGTTAAAGATGTCGTTGAAAAATACCCAGAATTGAGAAAAGATATCTTATCTAATTTAATTAACGCTATGGAATCCATTAAATCTGCCAAGGCTTACCGTATTGCTTTATGGGTTATCAGTGAATATTCTGAAACTGAAGCAGAAATTCAAGAATGTTGGAAACATATTCGTTACAGTGTTGGCGATGTTCCAATCATCCAATCTGAAATTGCAAGAATTAACAGTGCTAAGAATGCTTCTTCCGAAGCCGCTGAATCCGAAGAAACTACCAAACATACTGGTCCAGTTGTTTTACCAGATGGTACTTATGCTACTGAAAACGCTTTAGACTCTGTTGTTAACACTGAAGATATTTCTACTGAAGAACGTGACTCAAGACCACCATTACGTCGTTTCATCTTAAGTGGTGATTTCTACACTACTTCTATCTTAGCTTCTGCTATTATCAAATTAATCTTAAAATTTGAAAAAATTTCTAAAGAAGAAAAAATTATCAATGCTCTAAAGGCTGAATCTATTTTAATCTTAGTCAGTATCATTAGAGTTGGTAAAACTTCATTAGTCGAGAAGAAGATTGATGAAGATTCCTCTGAAAGAATCATGAATGCTATTTCTATCTTATTAGATGAATCCAATCCAAATGAAAAGGCTTCTGAAAGACAATTATTAGAATCTACCTTCTTAGATGCCACTAAATCTTCTTTTCAAGTCCAAGTTGCTCGTTCAAAGAAGGCTTCTGCTTTGAAATCTGCTTCTGATATGCTAAAAAACTCGGAATCAATTGAAACTGCTATAAGCTTCAGACAATTTGCTGGTAAAGAATCAACTACATCGCATAATGACACCATTGAAGATGATTTACAAATTGCTATTCATGGGAAAGATTCTAAAGCTGCCAATATCGTTTCTTCTAAATTAGGTAAAATTATTCAATTAACAGGTTTCTCTGATCCTGTTTATGCTGAAGCTTATGTTACATCTAATCAATTCGATGTTGTTTTCGATGTTCTGTTAGTCAACCAAACTACAGACACCTTAAAGAACTTACATGTTCAATTTGCTACTTTAGGTGATTTGAAAATTATTGATAATCCACCAAGCACAAATATCGTTCCACATGGTTTCCACAAAATTACAATTACTGTCAAGGTTTCTTCCGCTGATACTGGTGTTATTTTCGGTAACATTATTTACGACGGTGGTCACGGTCAAGATGACCGTTATGTAATTCTAAATGATGTCCATGTTGATATTATGGATTATATCAAACCAGGTAAAGTTACAGATGAAAGTTTCCGTACTATGTGGAATGCTTTCGAATGGGAAAACAAGATTTCTGTCAAGACTAATTTACCATCTCTACATGAATACCTAAGAAAATTAGTCAAGGGCACTAAGATGGGTGTTTTAACTCCAGAAGAAGCTCTTGGTGAAGAAAACACAAGATTCTTAAGTTGTAACTTATATGCTAAATCTTCTTTCGGTGAAGATGCTTTAGCTAACTTATGTATCGAATTAGACCCAGCCACTAATGAAATTGTTGGTAACGTTCGTATTCGTTCCAAGGGACAAGGTCTAGCTTTATCTTTAGGTGACAGAGTTGCTTTAATAACCAAACAAAATAATCAAATGAAACTGGAAAGAATTTGATTGAATTTAATTAGATATTTATCTATGTATAAAATTTTATATTAAAATATAATATAATAAACAATATTGAAATAATTTCTCATAGTAAAAATATTTAATACTTAATAATTTATATATTTTTTGATTTAAGAATGACGTACTCCCTTCACTTTAATTTAACTTTAGTCATAAAAAATTCTTTTTCAAAATTAATTCTCTTGGAAGAAATTTAAAAATAGGAAAAAATGATACCTAAAAAAAATGTTTTTAATCATTGTTTCAAAAAGATATAAATTTATCTATTACACAAAAATAAGTAATCACCAATATCGCTATAATACCTACTATATTAAGTAAGACGACTGCTATTCCTTATTCTATAGTTTAATAGTCTAAACTATCTAATGCGTTAACTCTTCATTGATTGTTTTATTGCTAATATTAGTCATCTATTTATAATAAATTTTAATCAGAAATAGAAGAAAAATATAACCACTTAATGCTAATTAAATACAACATATTATGAATTTGAATCGATCTTACATTCTCAGTTTTTTATATTCTGTGGGGATCATTCTTATACTACTGTCTTACAAATTTAATTGCATTATAAAATATTTCATAGAGCCTTCACTATTATTAACAAATTTTATATTAATGGGTATGGTTACATCTGATTTTTTATCACCATCATTATCTATACTTTCTGATGATTTTTTAAAAATATCTCACAGAATTTCTGGGATGACTCTGTTGGCATTAGGTAATGCGTTTCCAGATATGATCAGCGCATACCAATCAATGTCTTCAGATGCTACATCATTAACTATTGGACAATTGCTTGGTGCAACATTTTTTGTTATTACGATTGTGATCGGTGCTATGGGTTTTACAAAGTCTATACATTTAACGAATGATGATATAGAAGACAAAATAAACTCAGATGATAGCATTTACAACAATATCGATGAGGAAGATATCAAAGGGACTGAAAATGTGATAATATACAACAGAAAAAGATATTTGCATTATATTCTACCTTTTGCATTCTTAATATTATTAACTTTATTTATTATTTCAACTGGAAGACTGACATTTAACAATTGTATAATATTAATAACCTCATATTGTCTTTTTATCATATTCCAAATATATGAAGAAACAATTCACAACTTTTATTGCACATTTACTGAAGTTGAATCTATGGATAATCATTCATCCGTTTATTATACAAATAGAGCAATCGTTGCTAGTCATTCTCATTTAAGCTTAGACCATCTGGCCAGTGACTCTAGATTTTCCAAAGAAGAACTTAGATATCAAATCAAAGACTATTTGAGACATACTTATAACGGTTGGGTGAGATTATCATTAAGAGATTGTGTTGATTTATGGGATAACAATACAAGGTTAAAACAGAATGAAAAGCAGCTTAATCGTGTTGCTAGCGATCCATATTTTAATGCTAAAAGAAATATCAATGAAGTAACACCATTATTAAACTCAAATAAATTTCCGCTATTAATATCGGAAGAAACTAATTTGAATAGTTCATCTCAAAATCTTTATCAAGAGCCGGAAACCAATAATAGAAATAATTTATCACTTTTACAAATCCCCAAACCGAATAATGATTTAGGACGGATCGATTCTTTTAAATCTGCTCCAGCTGTCCCATTCTCGGTATCACCAATAGCTTCAGTAATAAGCAGTGAAGGCGTTTCTATTGTGAGTATAAATCATGACCATTTCTGCGGGTTGGAACTTTTTGATAAATTGTTTTGTCCAACAGTAGAAATGTCATATTTTGAATTATTAACACTATTATTCACTGCACCATCCTCATTGTTTTTGCATATAATCATCCCAACATCCATTAATTTCGGTGATGATGTCGCAATACCTAATTATAAAATTTTACAAGTCTCAATGGCTCCAATATTATTATATCTTGGTGCTTCTGAAAGCTGGGAAATTCATATATTATCACCAATTATTTGTTTTTCATTTATTTTTTCGATATTAATTAAATTGAGATACATTACTGATATTGGTCATATTTCATCCGTATTTGCATTTATTTTATCACTACTAGTTATTTCAATTGCAGTTACATCGAATTTAGCAATTTTAACATCATGGGCAACTGAATATGGGTTATCTAGTACCTTACTTGGTTTAACGATTTACGCTTGGGGGAACTCCCTAGGAGATTTGATCTCCAATGTTATGTTTGTACAAGTTGGGATTTTTGATATGGCTCTCAGTGCTTGTTTTGGAAGTCCCTTGTTATACTTCGTAGGCGGACTTGGTGTAAATGGTTTTATTATTCTGGTAAAGAAGAGGGTTAAAACTCATGATTCAATTTTCCATTCATACCTGAACTTTAAACTGGATTCTCACTTCATTACTACATCCGTTGGTACCCTATGTGCATTGATAGTTCTTATTGCAGTAGTTCCATTAAACAACTGGAAAATTGATAAAAATATATCTATATTACTATTCAGTATTTACGCATTTGTTTCATTTATAAACATCTATATAGAGTTATAGTTAATAAACTATTATTATGTAAGGCTAGATTTCCAATAATTCTCTTAGTATATCACTATCTTCCACCATATAAGAATCACAGAACAAGATCAAATCATTATAGGAATGTGGTTTATATTGTTTCATTTCCTCCCATATACCATGAATTTTCTTCCTTTTATCTAAGTAGGATAACGTTGGACTGAAAAATATAAATCTAGAATACAGCTCCCAAAATTTGGCGTTTTTTAAATAAAACGTTGATTTGGTCTCTACTAACATTCTGAATATTTCTTTTTCTATAACATCTGAATTATCTTTATTCTGTAATTCGATTAAATAATTTAGTAAAATATAGTTCCCTTCTTTTCTATTTATATCATTTAGCCAGAGAACAATTAATGATAACATGTCAGATGGAAGTAATACCTTTTTATTTGTTCCAGAGTAACGACTACTTCCAGTGGTATTATTCATAAATGTTTTAAACTGTATATAATCCCAGAAAATCTGGAAGTTATCGCATTGTTGAATTTCCCTAAAACTAGATTCAACTTTCTTTAATATTATGTAAAGCGTATCATAGTCATTCAGGTTTACCAATGTAGAATATAATTCTTTTAATATATTACTTTTTTGATTTGAGAAACTTAATCCTTTAATCAATATATTCTTTGCAGTGATATATTCATTTTGTGATTGTGAAACCCAATTTGAATAAAGGACCCATATATATTCGTATTGAGATAACCCAACCAACGCTCTTTGAAAATTCAAATGTATTAAGTCATCATTCCTTAAGTCGATTGTATAGTTAAGATACCGTATCCAGTTATCAACTTCTTCTGTTTTTATAAGAGTATCTGAAGAGGTGAAATAATTTGTTGTTATCTTGCTCTCAAATAATGAATAAATCTCATATACATGAAATTGAATTATATTATAAAGGTCCTTAGATATTTTAATCAATTTCTTTTTCGCCTCCAATAAAATCAAACCTTTTCTACCTTTTTGATCTAAATTAATTTTAAATCTAGATTGCAATTCATTTTTTGGCACAAAAAATTTCAATGTTTTTATATCTTGTACATTGTCTATTTCTTCGAACCACATTTCGAAAAATTTACTGAATGAATGATTTGGAATTTCTAAAACCTTTCTTAATGCAACATAATATCTATTTTTCGTTTTACATCTTAATTTAAGCTGACTTAAATAAAGATCCCAAAATTCACCACCATAATAATGTAATCCTATAAAATATTCTGCCTTCTCATATAAGTTAAATAATTCTTTGTCATCATCAACTATTTCATTACATTTTGATAAATATGAAACCCAGAGAAGTAATGATCTATTATTAAATAAAAATAATGCATGATTAAAGATTTTATGAAACTTTGTTATATTGCCTAATTTATATTCAAATAATGCATAATCAATATGATAGTTCTCTAAATAAGGGAAATGATTTAAGAATGAAACATAGACCTTTGTAATCAATTTATACAACCTACCATCTATAGTTTTGTTAATATTTATTGGATTACCTATTAAAAATTTAATCAAAGTTTCCCAATGATCCAAACTTTTAGGATAATTAGTAACATTCAATGTATATTTAGAAAATTTTTCATCATTTATTAAAGATTCGTATTCATCCATTTTCCAATTATTTTGTTGAGGACTAGCTGTTCCTGAACAACCAATAGTATATAAATATAAGAGATTATATAATAGCTTGTGTATTCAATAATGGGAATATATGAAATATTAATGAAAAAAAGATGCTATTGAATGATTCAAATAAATTTTAGTTTAATCTTAATAATTCACAACTTAGAAATATTAAATTCTTTGAATTTTTCAAAATTCCCAATTATTGTGCGATAAATTCTTAACAATAAAATTCTTCAAAAAGTCATCGAATTTTGTTACTTAATAAGACGCTAAACTTATTTTTGGATGACAATACAATGCCATCAAAAGATATAACATACCCTGAAGTTCTATGCATGATGATTACATCTGGTTACTAAAAATTATATTTATATATAGTATTTCTTTTTTGCTGCCTTTTATTCCTTCTGATTATTTTTCAAGAATTTAACACCTTATTTATTGGACCAATTCCAAAATTGAATTCAATTAAACTCGTTATTATCATTTAAAAACCAGTATACAACGTTATATTAATAATTAAGTATATAAATCTATCGACTTCCTTATCAAAAATGCAATTAGTAGGAGAAACGAACTAATGATCAATTAATTTATTTTATTTTATCTAAAACGATACTGTCCAATATTTCTTTAGCACCAGATTTGACTAATTTTTCAGCTAATATTTTACCAGCTTCCATAGAATCTTTTTTAATATCATTAATTTCCATCGATAGATTTTCTTCAATTGCTTTTGAGCCATCAACATCAACAACAATGGACTTCATAAATAAAATTTTAGTAATGTCATCATAAGAAGTTTCAACACCAATTGGGACGGAACAACCACCTTCTAATGTTCTTAATAAAGATCTTTCAGCTAAACAACGAATAGTTGCGTCTTTGTCTTCGATCTTCTTTAAAATATTTTGAATTTTTTCATCATTTGATCTAATTTCAACACCTAATGCACCTTGGCCTACAGCATAATACATTGTAGAGCTATCAAATATTTTAGTTATTCTATGACCTAGACCAGTACGTAATAAACCAGCAGCAGCTATAATGATACATGAATAAATAGATTTTTCATCATCAACTTTTTCAATTCTAGTATGGATATTACCTCTTGCACATTCAAATTTTAAATTTGGATATTTTCTCTTCAATTGAGCACTTCTTCTAATAGATGAAGTACCAACAACAGAACCATCTGGTAAATCATCTAAATCTTTATATTTTGAATTTAAAGGCATGATCAAACAATCATATGGGTTAGCTCTTTTTGTAATACAACCCAACTCGAAACCATCTGGAAATATAGTTGGAACATCCTTTAAAGAATGAACAATCATATCAATTTTTTTCTCCGCGTCTTCATGATACAATAAATCTTCTAATTCTTTTGTCCAAACAGCTTTACCACCAAATGAATATAATGGTTTTGCTTGATCTTGATCACCTAACGTAGCTAATTTCACAATTTCACATTCATATTCTGGAAATTGAGCTTCAATCATTTCTTTAACCAAAACAGATTGTGCAACAGCTAATTTAGATTTTCTACCACCAATAACTAATTTTTGTTTTTGTTGAGTATTTGACATTGTTCTAAATAAATTGTGTGTTTAATGCCATATATTACGTTATATGACTCTGTCTTCTCTTGATTAGAAACCTACCTTTTGTTGTTTCTTTTGTTTAATCAATATATGATATACTATTTTATTACCCAATTAATATTTACAGATTGAATTTAACAATAATAATTAATCCTTATAATTGTTTTTATTTATAGGGTTTTAAATAAAATTAAAGTTACTTTTAGGCAAAAAATAATAAAAAAATGAAAATTGAAAAATTAACTTATTTCAGTGTTGTAACTTTTCAGATTGTGCTTTGAACGATGGGTTTATTCAAAGTTAAAATAAAAATATGACTTATATGTGTTTATGTATATAATTATATAAAAGTATTTAAAGAATATAAAGAATATAAAGAATATAAAGAATATGTCAATAATTTTCCATTATTTTTTCAGTTATATATATATATATATATATATATCAAGACATCTACATATAAACATACACAACATATAATTTCGAAAATTATAAACTGAAGTTACAATGGAGTTATAGATATTGTTTAATAAAGGTTAGTGAAAAGTGAAGCAGAGCCACATCCAATGAATAATTTCTCAATTGGATATATGAATTGATATATAACATTTAACAATAAATAATTTCGAACTATTTAATCGTAAATAAAGAAACATTTAAATTAATTAATTTTAAAGGTTCGAAATACAAAAATACCGTAGAAATTACAAATGAAATTATAAAATAAGCAATATTTTAAAATTAACTAACACAATATTTTTTTTCGTTTATTGTTTACAAACAACTAGTGATATATATGAAATTCAAATATATAATTAAAATTAATTTTAAACCAAAAACGATTAGTAGTGTATTTATTATTTCATTGAACTTAATTGAGTACGCTGACCACGATTAAGTTAATTTCGAAATCAGCAATACACAATTAAAATAAAATGAATTAGTTTCCAAGAATAACCAAGTGAAAGTAATAATTATTTCATTACGGAAAAACATTAGCTATTTATTATAATTATTGTATATGTTTTAATGTCTTAAACAATAATACCAATACCCTTTCTTGTTATTAACAACTTTCTGTAACAAACGAACGTTTTTGTCTTCTGGTTTATATCTCTTGCAGGTAGAATTGTTTTCCTTTCTTAAAGAATCGTTTCCAAATAAAAAAATTTATTTAGACAGAGCTCGCTCCGTCTAACGAAGAAATCTGGTAGGCAGGACGGCACTAACTCTTCTGTTCAAAAGGAAAAAATTCGAGACAAAGATTTTGTAAAAATCAAACTTTTTACACGGACTCATATAAGTCCTTCCAACGATATATTTGGTGTGGAAAACATGTTGTTAAAACTATTAGTTTTCAGTGTTATCCAGAGATTTTAGAGTAATATTAATTCGTAAACCAATAGTTTTTATTTCTACTTACTAATCCTAATTAGATTGTACGATTGTCTGGTAAATATTTTTGTAATAATTCACCAAGACAAGAAAAAAATCATTTAATGAAATTTCTACATTCCAGTTTTAATTGAAACTAAAAAATGCTGTAAATTTGTCTTCGAGTGTTATATACCCTTCAATCAACACATATCGAAAATAAATAGTAAAAACAAGAAATTTAATTAGGTTTATTAATACTAATTGTAATATTACCGATATATATTTGCAATGAATTTTAAATATAGTATCCAAATAAATAAATAAATAAATAAATAAATAAATAAATAAATAAATAAATAAATAAATAAATAAATAAATAAATAATCAATTAATTCCGATTTATTTTGTTCTGAATTAATAAGAGTTTCAAAGAAGAATATGAATCTCCCCCTATAAATGCGTTATAATGTGTTTTTAATGTTTTCTTGTTAACATTTGAATATGCAAAGTTTTAATAAATTCATCTAATAGTTTCCCTACAATTGTGATTTAATCCAACCTTCAAGACCACCTTTACTAATAATTTCTTGTAAGTTTTTACCTAATTCACCAACTTTTTGTTCCAAAATTATTTTACCGTCTAATGAGCTTTCTGTGACGGTCACTTTAGTATTTGCAACATCCCATTTTAAAAACCAACCGGTTCTCTTAGTTAATTCTTTAACAGATTCATCACTATATTTTTCTCTTAACAAATCAATTAATGTTGGAATTTCTAATGTCAACAATGCATTGTTAATAGAATTCCTCGAGAAAATATTACCAAAAGAACCAGCTACGACTAAATCAATGCCTTTAGATAATATAGCTGTGGCAGCTTGCTCCCTAGAAGAACCAGTACCGAAATTATAACCAGTTATTATAATATCACCAGCTTTTGTCTTGGTTTGAAATTCTGGATCATAATTTTCCATACAAACTTTAGCCATTGTTTCCTTTGGAACATTATCTTGATAAGTATATTTACCGGGATAAATACCATCTGTATTAATGTTATCAGCATCACATAGAACTAATTCACCAGAAATTTCCTTAGGGAAGCCTTCTAAAATTTCAACAGGTCCAGAAGATGCTTGTTCAAGAGTTTTATTTTCAACTTGTTCAACAACTTCATCTAGTTCAGCTTTTAAAATAGGAACTTCTTCATTAGATGTATCTGTAGCAGTCCCTAAAACTTCAGATGGGGAAGCAATCTTTCCGGCTAATGCAGAAGCTGCAACAACAGCTGGGGATGCTAAATAAGCTAAAGCATCTTTAGAACCCATTCTACCTTTAAAATTTCTGTTAGTGGCAGAAATACCAACTTCACCTGGTTCTAATAAACCAGTACCTAAACCAATACAAGGACCACAACCTGGTGGTAAGATTTTACAACCAGATTTAATTAGTTTTTCCCAAGCTCCTGAAAGTTTTGCATCATTTTGTACTTCAGATGAAGCTGCTGCAACATAAAATTCAACGCCTGGTGCAATCTTTTTAACTTCATCGATATTGCCTGTTGGACATACAACAGCAGCAGCAGATTCTAAATCAGATAAACGAGAGTTTGTACATGAAACCAAATAAGCTTTATTAATCTTAATATTTTGTGACGATAAATCTGCTACAGTATTCGAAATTTTGACAGAATTTGGACCACTAACATAATGAGTTAATGTAGATAAATCTATTGTTAAAGTTTTAGCATATTTAGCATCTGGATCAGATTTCAAAGTACTAGCTTTTTCTTCTAATTCTTGAATAATTTTTGAATTAATTCTTGGATGATTTGGCCCAATCTTTGATAAACGATTTTTGTACCAATTAATTAAAGTATTATCGACTGGAAATAAACCCGATAATGCACCCCATTCAGTAGTCATATTAGCAATTGTTAATCTATAATCAATTGGAATTTTTTCTAAAGAGGTACCAGTAAATTCAATTGCATGATTTAAAACTTCATCTTTATTAAATACACCACATAATGCCACAATAATATCTTTACCTGTTATACCTTTTGGTAATTCACCAGTCAAATTTACTTTTGCAACTGGAGGTATTTGCCACCAAGTTTGACCAGTTGCCCAAATTGAGGCTGCATCAGTTCTAACAACTGGAGTACCTAGTGCACCGATACCACCATAAGTATTTGAATGTGAATCTGAAGCAACAGTTAAATTCAATGGGAAGGCATAACCTTCTTCGATCATAATTTGATGACCAATACCCCTTCCAGCTGGATAGAAATCTACACCATGATTCTTTGCAAAATTTTCGATACTCTTATATTTAGTTAAATTTTTTTCAGTTTTATTTTGAACATCATGGTCTAGAGTGTTAATGATCTGTTTTGGATATTTAATCTTAGTAGCACCCAGACCCATGAATTTCAAAGCCACTGGCCATGAATTATCATGGGACATACAATGTGCTGGTTGAATTGTAACATAATCACCAGAGACTACTTTTTTACCCTTTGGTAAATTTACAGCATATGATTGAACAATTTTTTCAGTTATATTTTGGCCTCTAGCCAAAAATGAAGTAGAATGAAATGATCTCGAAAACCTTATCATGATTTCAATTTGAACTATATATAATTGAGATAAATAAGTATAATACTTTCAATGTAACACAGTTTTCATACTACTGCGATATAAAAATAACTGTAACTATATACAAATATATGATGAACAAGAACATTTATTTTAAAAATGAATTAAATCAATATCATTGAGTTTATATATTAATATAATTATTCGAAAACAAATCCAAAATTGACAGCTACTTTCAACATTGAATATTGTAAATAAATATACCTTAGTAACTATTGTTAAAATAATAATAAATTTAAAATATCCGTTAAAAGAATTGTACAAAAAAAGTTGAGTCAGCATTTACTAGTAAAGTTTAAACAATAGTTAAATGATGACTGATTCAATAAATTTTATTAGGTGTTAACAAATTGAAAAGTTCATTGGAATTTAAGTTAATTTTTGTTAAATTGCAAAGAAATTTCAAGAAAATTGTTGTTAAATTATCATTGAAAAATTTCCCATTGCTTTAATTTTTCAATCTTGATTTTAAGATGCGATGCGATGAGATGTAGAATTTTTCAATGAAAGTTCCAGTGGGATATATTAATAAGAGAGATGTCATAATTTTTTAAGAGTAAAATTTGTTTTTAAGTATTAATAAATAAATATTGGTTAATATATAAATTATACATTAAATTAAATGATAGATATATTTTTAATTGATTCTTTTTGGAGGGAACTTAAAATACATATTAAAGATTAGACTTCTGTTCAGAAATAATGAAATCATATTTTCATTATTTGTTTGAATAGAAAATGATGAATTATGAATTAAATTTTTTTTTTTTAAAGGTTTTAAAATTTCATAACACCACTTGAAACTTCCAAGTTTTCAATGACTGGATTCTTAATATTTGGATTTAAATGAGAATCATTTAAGTTTAATTGTTCTTCAGTCCATAAGTTTGGTTCAGCAACAAAGTTCTTGTCACCAACACCTAAGAAACCACCTTGTCTTTCCCAATCGGCGATTCTTGGTAATTGTAATTCATTGAAAACATCTTCTAATGAATCTAATAATATATCACTTAAATCGTTTGTATGACCTGGAGTTGGAGTGATTCTTAATCTTTCAGTACCACGAGCAACTGTTGGGAAGTTAATGGCTTGAACATAAATCTTATGTTTTTCCATTAACATATCGGAAGCCTTCTTGGCTAAATCAGCATTACCAATTAAGACAGGAACGATATGAGATGGGTTTGGAATGACTGGGATACCTAAATCGATTAAACCTTGTTTAACATAGTTAGTGTGTTTTTGTTGATCTTGTCTTAACTTCAAATGAGTACGTTGGTATCTGATAGCTTCAGAAGCACCGGCCATAACAGCAGGTGGTAAACAAGTAGTGAAGATGAAACCTGGAGCAAAGGATCTGAACCAATCGATTAAATTGCTTGAAGCAGCAACGTAACCACCGACGGTACCGAAAGATTTACCTAAAGTACCAGTAATCATATCGACACGACTCATAGTAGTTTTAATTTCTTTTTTAGTTTGTGGATCAACTGGAGTAGCAATACCTGATTTTCTGTGTAATTCGAAATCACAATGTTCAGCGACACCAGCACCATGTGGACCGTATAAACCTACGGCATGAACTTCATCTAAGAAAGTTAAAGCACCGTATTCTTCTGCTAGATCACAAATCTTGTCGATATCAGCTACAGAACCAGCCATTGAATAAACGGATTCGAAAGCGATTAATTTTGGAGTTGATTTTGGGTACATTTTTAATAATTCTTCTAAATGATCTAGATCGTTATGTCTAAAGATATGTTTTGGTGTATTAGCGTGTTTAATACCTACGATCATTGAGGCATGGTTCAATTCATCAGAGAAGATTACTAAATTTTTAATTTTTTGACCTAATAAAGAAATAACGGCATCGTTAGCTACATAACAAGAAGAGAACACTAACGCACCTTCCTTCTTATGTAAAGCAGCCAATTCAGCTTCTAATTTCATTGAGTGTTGGTTGTGACCAGCGATGTTTCTTGTACCACCAGCACCTGCACCGTATTTATCTAAAGTTTTTTTCATGACATCAATAACTTCTTGATTTTTTGATAAAGCTAAATAATCATTTGAACACCAAACGGTGACTTTATCATCTTCTAAATCTCTGTGAGCCAATGGGAATTGATTGGCCAATCTGTTGATGTTATTGAAGTATCTGTACGATTTGTCCAACCTTTTCTTTGATATATCGTTTTCGAAGACGCCGTTGTAGTCGAATTTCGATTCTTGAGTGGAATGATCATTAACGATGGAAGACTCTTGATTAGTATCTTGAGATTTTTTTTCAGCAGCGTTAGTGGAAGCAGTAGCATAGTTTCTTGTGGAAACAGCTTTGCCCATTACAGGACATTTACTAACAAAAGAATTCAAATTCTTTGAATTCTTTAGAGTGTGGACAGTCGATACTGAATTAGTAGCTTTATGAATGAAAGGACAAACTTTAGCAGATTGTCTAATGAGTGATTCCATAGTGGATGAGCTAGGGTAGGGTAGGGTAGGGTAGGGCACGAGTAGGGCACGAGTAGAGTGTGAGTATGAGTACAGTAGAGTAAAGAAGATTAGAGTACAGTTGTGTCAATGATAGAAACACTTATACTTATATATGATATTGTTGTCAAGAATATTATAGAACCAGATAAAAACATCTTCAAGCATTCATTGTTCAGTAATTCATTACTATGCTCACCAGTTCTTTTGCAACAGCCTCTGACAACCGGTACAAATTTCTTCTATTTTTTTTCAACATCATCGCCATAATTAACGAAAACAATACAAAGAAAGCAAGTTTCTATTGTGATGATTTATACCTCTTCCCGACCACTCCCGCACAACCCCATCGGTAATTCACTCACCAAAAAAATTTTTTTTGAGTTCTTTTTTCCAGAAATTTTACGTTTTCTGCTCGTGTTTGTTTTCCCACTCGCGCAGAAATGCAAGGACGAAAATGTATATATTCTTACGACCACACCCACACACCGCACTGTTAATGTTCTCTCTCTTGTTTTTTTGCTCTCTGTTGTTTTCTGTTGTTTTCTGTTGTTTTCTGTTGTGATGAATACATGTAATTTCTTTACTATGGTGTTTATTGGATATGGTATTACTAATATTTTGCTTTGGTTGGATTGGTTGGAATGTGTGTGAATGTGTGTGAATGTGTGTGAATGTGTGTGAATGTGTGTGAATTAATGGTCATGTGAATGGCACGTGAATGTCAGGTGATCGGTATTTTGGTATTTTGCTCGTGTGGTGTGATAATGGTTAAAGGTCATTTTATCAAAACTGTATCAAATATATATATATAAGAGAGGTAAGAAGAGATCCCAACTTTTAAAAACAAGGGGAGGTTATATCTGTGGTTTTAAACTGTATACATTAATCTACACCGTACCGAAATAATTTATACTGGAGCAAAATGGGTTGGTTATGGTCTAATGTAGAAGATAATAATCAGGTTGATCCTGTAGAGATTTCAAGTTATCAAAGAGGTCAAAAAATTTTATTGGAAGATACTAAACCAAAATTTCGTGAATTTAATAATGAATCAAATCTTAAATTAGCACTAGATTCAATAGATTCAAAAGATTTCAAGTTTAGTAATTTAATCATGATCCCTTGCTTCAGAGACGCAGGGATGTTGGGTTTTTCAAGTTTTTTCATTATGGGTTCTACCATTTTTTTATATCATAAAAATATAAACAAAGCAATTAATTGGGCTTTAGGCAGTTTTGTATTGGGTTCGGTTGTAGGTTGGGAACAATGCAGAAATGTGAGAAGGAAAAGTTTCCAGAATTCAGAGATGGCTAAAAATTTAGTCAATTCGAAGGAAAAACCAATGTTGAACGATGTGGAACACGATGCATTATTGAAAAATCAATGGATTAAAAGTTCGGATACCATTGAAACTGTCTCAAATGAGAAGTGGTACAGGTTTTGGTGAAACATACAAACGGTTTCTTGTAAAAAAAGTAAATTCACATATATATTATATATTCCTTACATGTTATATAGATAGATCCAAAAAAAAATGTAATGAAATTGAAGAGCACATTAATAAATAATTAATATTATTTTAAGCGAAAATAAACATTTACACATTACTTATCATTTGTTATAAAATTCTAGTTCTTACCTAAGGCGGATAAGATGGATTCCCAAACGGTGGTTGGTGGTTGGGAAGCATCGACACCCGACCAGATGCCGGTCTTCTTGTAGAAATCAACAATTGGTTCGGTTTGTTGATGGTAAGAATTCAATCTTTTCATTAAAGCTTCAGCATTGTCATCGGATCTTTGGACTAATGGTTCGCCGGTGACGTCATCGGTCATGTCAACCTTTGGTGGGTTGAATAACTTGTGGTAAGATCTACCGGAAGCTGGGTGGACTAATCTACCAGTGATTCTGGCAACTAATAATTCGTCATCAACTTGTAATTCAACAGCTCTCTGTAGTGGGGTACCTCTTTCAGCTAACATTTGATCTAACTTTTCGGCTTGTGGAATGGTTCTTGGGAAACCATCTAAAATGAAACCTTTCTTACAGGCTGGGTTGTTAGCTAATTCGTCCTTGATCATAGAAACCATGATTTCGTCAGAGACTAAACCACCTTGGTCCATAATCTTCTTGGCTTCGACACCTAATGGGGTGCCTTTAGCAACTTGGGATCTTAACATGTCACCGGTAGATAAGTGGCCAGCACCGAACTTTTCAACTAAGTTTGGAGCTTGGGTACCTTTACCGGCACCTGGTGGGCCAATTAAGACCATTCTGATAGATTCGTCAGCCATTTCTGTTGTTTTGCTTTTATAGTTTATTGTACTTTTCTATGACGTGAAAAACAACAACAAAGAAGTTTACAATTGAATAAATTAATGTATAAAAATCAATTACAATCTTTTAAAATCATTGCGCAATAATAAAAATAAGATTATCATGTCAATTTGTTTCCAATTGATTGCTTTAAAAATTCACAAATCTCATTTTTTGTCATTCATTATACGCTCTCATCATAATTTATTTCGTTGAATTCTAAAAAAAATTGAAAAAAAGTTGTGTTGATGTTTAAGAAGGTATCATTGATTACGATATTTTGAAGAACTATAAACTTAGATGTCATCTTATTATATTGAATTAATGGTAATAACAGGACTCAATTGACATGACTAGAGGTTATCTAATATGAATTATATTTTAAATTAGTATTCTTTTATAATATACAATTGAATTATTTAATTGCAAAAAAATTATATACAAAATATATACAAAAAACATTATGAAGTTAAAAAAAAAATTGTCATGTAAAAATGAAATATTAATAATATTACAATAAATGATTTAAATATTTTTTATATTATTGTTAGTATTTTATAATTTTTTTTTAAAAAAAAATATATTCGAATTTAATTTCATTAAAAAGCCCAGAATTTTACAATGATAATCTTTATTTTGTAAAATTGATTTGATTAAAAAAAATAAAGTAATGAAATTTTTATAATTTAAGACATTAATCCCTCTTAAACTATAGTTTATAACCTTTTTTTTTTATTTTTATTTGAAGTAAGAATTAGTTTTAAAAAAAATTTGATATTGACATGAATCATGCTAAATATATAATTTTCTTAAACTTATAATTCTTGGGAAGCCTTAGCAGCCTTAGCAGACTTCTTTGGTAATAAGTTTTGGTGAATGTTTGGTAAGACACCACCTTGAGCGATAGTGACGTTACCTA
Organism: Tetrapisispora taiwanensis (nom. inval.); assembly: GCA_030573835.1. Taxonomy (NCBI): domain Eukaryota; kingdom Fungi; phylum Ascomycota; class Saccharomycetes; order Saccharomycetales; family Saccharomycetaceae; genus Tetrapisispora; species Tetrapisispora taiwanensis (nom. inval.). The sequence continues at coordinate 19,167 of JAJMDZ010000049.1, forward strand.
ATAATTTGTTTAATTCGTCATCGTTTCTGATGGCTAATTGTAAATGTCTTGGGATGATTCTGGACTTCTTGTTGTCTCTAGCAGCGTTACCGGCTAATTCTAAGATTTCGGCAGCTAAATATTCTAAGACAGCAGTTAAGTAAACTGGAGCACCAGAACCAATTCTTTGAGCGTAGTTACCTCTTCTTAATAATCTGTGAACTCTACCGACTGGGAAAGTTAAACCAGCCTTAGAAGATCTGGATTGAGAAGCTTTAGCAGCAGAACCAGCTTTACCACCTTTACCACCGGACATTTTTTATATTATATTATTTGATTGAGTTTAGTTGTGTTTAATAGATACACTATTTGATGCTCTTATATATTTGATCATAAAATAAAAGTAAATGACAATAATAAAAGAAACAGCAATAAAAAAAAGTTCCATTGAAAATAAATTAATAGAAGGACACTATAACAGAAAAGTAATAAAAATTAATATTATAATAATGAATTTAAATATTGAATAAAAAGATTATTGATAAAAATTGTAATTAATTTGAAAAATGTAGAAAATTTAATGCTATTATATATGGTTAATCTTTAAACTTATTTTTTAGTTTATTTCAATAATCAAAATAAACAAATAGATATCAAATATGAAATATTAAAATTATATTTAATTTAAAGATTAAACAATACAATATTGTATTATTGAGTGAAAAAAATTGTTCCATTTCTTAAGAAATAAATTATAATTGAAGTGAAAATTTTCTAAAATGAATGCGAAAAAATCAGAACTAACAAAATGAAATATTCAAGATTCACTACTAAATGATGATGAAAATGTATTATTATTATTATACAGTTGAGATGATTTTATAAATTTCGCATACTTTGAAGAAACAATTGGGACGGTTTTTTGAATAAACATGAGGTACTCATATCATTATCATAAAATTATTATCAGGAATTGTAATATTTAACATAACAAAAAACTGTAAAATACACGTAAATTGTATATTTAATTTACCACAGACGCGAAACTTTTAAGAATTTTATATTTGTTTTAACGTGTGTCTAGTCGTGTTATACTGTGTGAAAAGTTCAAGCGTGTATTCTCGTTTTGGTATAAACCGTAGGAATTGGACGGCAGGAGATACCGTGCCATAATTTTCGCATCTTTTAGAATTATTTTTTTACAATTTTAATACCAAAATGGACGGATTAACTATGTAATTTCGTTTGATGAACGTTACTCAAAATGATAAAATGCAGATGCGAAAAAACTGGTACTAACAAATCTATACCATATCTATAAAATTGTAAGAGATTGTAGCTTATGTAGAAATCAATTAATTGTTTAGAGAGAGTGGGATATACTTTCTGTGTGAACGTTTCACAGTACGATGATCTGTTTTATTGTAGTGGATTTTGTCGACACCTGTGTTTATGAAAACCAAACCGTACTCAAAGATTCACTTGATCTGTGCTTAACTATTGTAAAATTTGGGAATGGCAAAAAATAAATAAACAACATTCAATTTATTTCTTTGTTTATTTGTTTACAAGATTTCATGGTAAACAAATAAATAAGTGTTTAAAATAAATTTCAATCATATATATAAAGGATATATTTTTTGATTTATTTTAATTCATCAATTATAATATTTCTAAAATTTATTTTAATTAGTAAACTCTATTATTTATTGTTGGCATTTCTTGTATTCTTTTTTATTTATATTAATTAATAAGACCAATCAACCAATCAAATAATATAATATACAATGTCTTCCGCTTCCAAGGCCCCAGCTTCCAAAGCCCCAGCTGAAAAGAAACCAGCTGCCAAGAAAACTTCTACTTCCGTTGACGGTAAGAAGAGAACTAAGGCTAGAAAGGAAACTTACTCTTCCTACATCTACAAAGTTTTAAAGCAAACTCACCCAGACACCGGTATTTCCCAAAAATCCATGTCTATCTTAAACTCTTTCGTTAACGATATCTTCGAAAGAATTGCTACCGAAGCTTCCAAGTTAGCTGCTTACAACAAGAAGTCTACTATCTCCGCTAGAGAAATCCAAACTGCTGTTAGATTAATCTTACCAGGTGAATTAGCTAAGCACGCTGTTTCTGAAGGTACCAGAGCTGTTACCAAGTACTCTTCTTCTACTCAAGCCTAATTTTAATTCAAATTAATTCAAATTAATTTATATTTTATATTGGCAAGTTGTAATAAGATTTAAACAAATATATTTCAATCGGTTTAAGAAAAACGTGTATTTATTATTTTAGATACTATTGTATAATAATGTAATTAGGTATATTTATTAGAATATAAATACATAAATGGGATAATGATCTTTTAATAAAAATTTCATATTTTAATTATAGTTTTAAAAGTTTTTTTTTTAATATTGTTGTATTTTGATTTCAAATGTACCCAGGAAAAATATTGTGACGCATATGGAATATGTTGGAAAGTGAAAGTAGTTATTGTTATATTATTATTATTTAAAGTATGTATTTTATATTTTAATGCAATTTTTATAGATTATTCATTAATACTATTAATGAAACCTTCATAATCGTAGTATTTAGAAGTTTTTTCTAATAATTCATAAGTTTTGAATAGGGACATTCTTGGTTCATCGGAGGTCAATGGCTTAGAAGAATTGTCAAGTTTATTAATTTTAGCTTCGCCGTCTTCAATTAATTGTGTTATTGTATTATAATCATATTTATGTTTACCATTTGATTTTTTATTATTATTTGAAACTCGACTACTCAATTCTGTGATTGTAAATGGAATATTATTTAGTTTATCAATGATATCATTTCGTAAAAATTCAGAGTTTTGTAATTCACTTCTATCATTGTCTTGGACTACTTCTGATTTATCATTTAACTTATTTTCATCATTCTCATTGTCCGTTAATTCAATATCCGATTCTGATGATGATGAAGAAGAATCTGAAGATTCAGCTGTTCTTCTCTTCTTTCTTCTACTCGATTTTGTTTTCTTTTGCTCTACACTAGCAGGTTGCATCCTATTTCAAAAAAGTATGGCTTGGTTGGTTAATGTATTTTGTTATGTCATTAATAGAAATATATGTATTTAATATATCAATAAAAATCTTTCAAAATCAAAATACATTTCATCTCATCTCATCACTTAACAATATTCAATCTTAATAAATTTTCAGATCAAGTGACAAATTCATATAGAAAACATACATCCGGGTAATAATAACATATATACATCACTTTTGAGAAGCTCGTTATAAAGAAGTATACAAATGTTGACTGTTATAATTAATTGAATGATATGCTATTTTATTAATTTAATTATATATTTATTTGCGTTTAATTGTTTAGAATAAATTATCCATTTCTACTAATGCGTGATCTAAAATATAACTTTCTTCCAACAAACCGTCAACTCTGCTGAAATGTCTTTGACTATATGGTAAAATTGAATCGATTACTTTAATCATACCAGGAATTTCTGATAATTTATTGATGTTAAATTTTAGTAAAATACAGTTGATTGTCTTTTGAGCAACCGCATGTGTATGTCTATTCGTATTCCAATCTCTGCATCTTTGCATTAATAATAATATTTGGTCATCATGTAACGTGCTAATAACATTATCTAATTCTTTATTGAAAATAATTTTCTTACCATTTTCGTCAATATCATCAACACTTACTGATTTTGTAGATTGTTTTAAAACATTGTATAATCTCATTGGGTGATCCAAAGTAATAGCTAATAAGAAAGCATTCGTCCAATCGCCGCTGGAAATGTAATTTTCTAAAGTTTGCATTTGCTCAACTTTTAATTTTTCCTTTTCTATATCTTCTTCTCTGGCTTCTTCAGTATGATCCTTCCAGAATTGGAAAACACCATCAGCATCTGCAGTGATAAATAAATCACCATCTTCCACGACATTTAATGCCCAAATTCTATTATCATGTCCATCTAAAGTCTTTATGCATTCACCAGTAGAACAGTCCCATAATTTCACTAGACCATCTGCACCAGTACTTATTAATTGCTTTTGTTTATTAAAGAAAGAACATCTTTGTACAGCATTTGTATGACCTTCTAAAGTTTTAACAACAGTGAAAGTATCTAATGACCAAATTTTGACTGTCTTGTCACCAGAAGCAGTGGCAATGAATTTATCATATTGACAAAATGATACATCCCATAGACCACGCTTATGGTTACTTAATGTTGCTGTCAATTCACCTGTTTCAAGATCCCAAATTTTACATGTTTTATCATATGATGCTGTAGCAAATATACTATCATTTGGAGAAATTGAAACCATGTTAATATCTTTTTCATGCGCTCTACGTGTGTATTCAGAAGATTTAATTAAATGCATATCAATTTCGTGATCATCTGTTGGTTTTGGAATTTTCCATTTTTTGACTGTCAAATCATTTGATGCAGTAATTAAATATTCTGGCCATTTCTTATTCATAACATTTGGTAGACCCACAGAACTGACAGATGATACATGACCTTGGAATTGGGCATATTTACAGAAAGAATCAGTGTTTGGATTGTATCTCCATAGGATTGCACTATTATCTTTAGAAGCAGTAGCTAACCATAAACCATCTTCAGTAGCATCAACTGCGTTTAATAAATCTGTATGGCCTTCTTGTAATTCAGTGGAAATAGAAATTGAATTTTTATCATTTACATCTGGGATAGGGATAATTCTTAATGTTGAGGAGTTAGTAGCTAGAGCTAATTTATCAAGGTTTGGACCAACTACTTTCATATCTGCAATGGTACCATGATTACCTGCTAAAGATTCAGCAATTGTTAAAAATTCTTTTGGATTTGAAAAGTTTTCTTGTAAATCAACTAATTGTAATGTTTGATCAGAGAATACTAAATATAACTGAGTACCGTTATTAATTGGTAAAACACCGATGATAAATAGTTCTTCTAATGGTTTTTTAGTTTTTTTAACAATGGAATTATTATTTAGTGAAACGATCTGTAGAACAGCATCACCACCAGCAGTATATATTAAATCATTATCGATTCCATCTATGTTTTGAATAAAACCACAAGATTCAATTTGTTGATGAACTGGTATAGTTTTCAATAATTTACATCTCTTTAGATTAGTTATATCTTTAAATTCCCAATGATTGATGATATTATCTCTTGCACCAGATATTAGTTGTAAAGTATCTTCTGAGTTTGAATTTTCAATTAATTTAAAATCAATACCTCTAACTGCTGAATTATGTTCTTGTAAAGTTTGAATACATTTTCTAGTGACTAAATCCCATACTTTGACCATACCATTGGTATCACCAGAGGCTAATAACCAAGTGTTTGTATGTTGTTCACCGTAAAATTTTAAGCCGGAGATAGTTTCACCATGACCTTTCAATGAATGTGTAATATAACCGTTTTCAATATCTAAAACTGTTACAGAACCATCAGTACCACCGATAGCTAATAAAGTAGAAGTGGCATCTGTGTCTAAAACATAAGATGGAGAAGATATTTTAATAGATCTAATATTTTTGCCGGTGGATAATTTAAACACTCTTAATAATTGAGCTTGAGAAACATGGCATAAATATTGACCATCAGGTGTAATAGATAACGCTGTAATTTCTTGTTCATCTTCATTTTCAATATTATGAAGTAAATGAGCACTCTTATTATTTTTCATTTCATCATTATTTAATTTAACAATATTAATTTCGTCCAGTAAAGGAGTAGCTAAAATCGAACCATCAGCAGAAATAGTGGCAACAGCACCACTACCAGCATAGATGGGTCTTAAAGAAAAATTTGTATAACTAGTTTTTAAATCCATTTCTTCAATATCTTTCTATAACCAAAATAAAAAAAATATGAAGCTTTTATATCAAAATTTACTTAGTTTATTATCCGGTTATTACTTTTTTGTATTTGAACAAAATTAACTTACTAATATGAACTATAAATACTAAATGATAAAAAACACCACTTCTTTAAGCTTCAATGGCAAATAATTAATCGATCAGATCGTAAAATAGAATATCTAAACTTAATATTGCTTATACTGCAATTAGTAAAATAAAAAAAATTTTAGTGAAGCTCATCGCAAAATTTTGATGATTTTTTTTTAAGTTAAGCTGTGTCCGCTGGTCATTATGAACGACTGCAAAATGAGACATATGAAAGTATGTAAGTGATGACGTTAACTTCTAATAAACCATAAATATCAGATTAAATGATGGTTTTTAACCATAAATATATACTAATATCATAAAATTATAAGATTTTATTAATTATTAATTATTAACTATGTAAAAAAATAAATATTACTATGGATTGATAACTTCAATGGAACTAAATGATGCGGAACAATGAGATATATGATCATAAAAATAAAAGTGTTCATCTAACTAATGAATGTGCTTTCAATAATGGAAATACCTTCTTCATCTTCATATTTAGATGGTTGACAATATTGATAGATATATGGTTTGACATGCGCCAAGTTTTGAGCAATCTTTCTAACAATGGCTGGTAATTCACTCATGATATCGTATCTGTTGACTAAATTTAGATCAGATTCAACAAACCCCATTGGAAATTCGATCTTTGATGGTGGTGTCCAACCATTATCTTTATCAACAGAGGTCTTTAAATATTTGACTGGTTTTTTATCTACTGATGAACAAACACTGGTCAATTTTTGATCTTTAGTTACTGCCCATGTAGTACAAGTATGACTATTATATTCCTCTGTTGTCGAATATTCCATTAATAGTAAAGAATATTTAGCACTGTGGAAACATAAGAAATTCCAAGCTCTAGCAGCTTTGTTTGGTAATAAACCTTGAACAGCATCGATATAAGAAGTTGGAGTATCTTTTAATTCTAAAGTAATTTCATTTTGACCTTTTAAGTCCTTGTAGTAAATATTACCAGCACATTTAGCTCTTGGGACAAACAAATGTCTCATCATCTTATTCGATTCCAAATCTCTTTGACTTTCTTTTGATTCTTCTTCAGAGATACTTTTTTCTAAATAATAAGAACAACCATCTGGATTAATTACATAACCTTGGTATAAATCAATGACTAAATCTAATTTCAAAGCACCAGTATCTTCAGTATTTTCGATGTCAACATGAATTAATAATTGAGCAAAGACATCTTTATCATCTGATTTAGATTCAACGAATTCAAATTTGACTTTATCACTGAAATTAACTTTTAATGGTGTGAAAGTTGTTAAATTTGATAATTTAAAGGATTGCCAAATATCTTTTGAATGAGATGTTCTATCCTTTGAATCAAATAATTTGAAATTCAATTGGAAACCTTTGTATAAAGCATTAACCATACTTGAATAAACTATTTGAATAAAACCAGCCTTTCCAGTCTTCAAATCAGTGAAATAAATTGTTTGAGTTTCTAATCTTGTTTCAGGACTAGTTAATTTATTTAAGAAAGTGAAGGAACCAGAACTACGACGTAGTTCATCTGTCTTTTCATGATCTGGGGATTCAATTGGTTCCTTTGAATGGTCATAAACGAACCATTGCATTTGTTTCAATGTGTTTACGTACTCAAAATTTTCATTCTTTTTACCATCACAGTCTGAATCCACAGTTTGGAATGGGATAAATTTAACTTTTTTTTTATTACCTTTAATTAAATCGAACATTGTAGTTTATATGAGAAATTTTTATTTTTATTAGTAATAATATTTAATTTTATTTTATAAAATAATATTTACAATTATTGCTGTTTGTTAGATTAGTTTATATTTTATCTAAATACAAAGTGTTTCAAGAACTTTAATATTGTAAAAGTGAATTGAAACGAATCCTAAGAATCACATTTGAAATTTAATAACTGATCTATATATATACTCCATTTAAATCTATAAACAACGGTAAATAAAAAAAGAATTGGATTGTTTCCAACTAAAACATGATCATTATCAAAATAAAAATAAATAAATAAAACACCTTACAAACGTTTGCGATAAACTCTAAGCTTCACTCAAAATCATAACTCTGAATAAAATTTCAATAACATTTCTAATACCAATTATAGTGTTATAGTTTTATTAACTGAATACTTAGAAATCTTAACTTTAAACTGGATATTAAAACGTTTCATACGATACAATTCATGCAAGTTGTTGAAAGAATAAAGAAACAACTGTGAAATGTACCAAATTAGAAGCAAAACCCAACACCAGTAGCTTATGTTTATCAAAAACTCATTCATAAGGACTACAAGTCTATAGAGAGTCAGGTTGGTAAACAATTATCAATTAATGAACTAATAACAATTTAATTGTTATTAGTTCATTTGAGTTAATTTCTGTTTCGAAATCTTTAAAAATGTGAACCTTTACGAAGAAATCCAAGTAGAACGCGAATGAATATTTTCAATAATAGAAAAAAATAAGAAACTTATCAAAAATTTAACGATATTTTAATAAAGTTTCAACAGAAACTAATAGAAAATTTGCATTAAAATTCAATAAAATTTTAAATATCAGCAAACTAGTTTAAACAGTCTCCTCTCGTACTGTTGTGATTCAATGTTAATTGATAAGATTTTGTTTTTGTCCCCTCTCATTGTACATGATCATTGATATAAAATGAAAAATCAACTATGTGAGAAATATGTGAATTGGGAGGCTGTTCTTTCTAAAGTCCGAAGCTCATACCTTCTGGTGAGTTTAATTAATAACGATGTTTGTTATTCAAAATAATAATAGAAATTATTTCATTTGAATTTCAATATTATTCAATATCATTTGGTCTATTTTTAATATTTCATTTATTATTTTATTTATGTAACCTATACGATGAAATACAATTTATTCCAGGAAAAGGACCGTACAAGAAAAAAAGGGCAATATACTAAATGGAGTATGTAACAAAACCTTTTTACGATCACAATCAAATAAACCAATTCTTGATCTAAAATGTTAAGCCTTATTCTATCATTAACAATAAGTTCTTGAATTAATGTTATTAACATATCTTACAATCTATCTCATGAATCCATACTTTTTTTAAAAGTTTAAAATAAAAATAAGCCAAATATTTCGTTTGAATCATATGCCGATATTTATTAACTATTAATTTGTATATAAGTGTTAATTCGTAAATTTATATATGTTATTATTTATCATGAAAGGTATATGGCTAATGAACAAAAATAAAAAGCCAGCGATAACCCCTTTCTATTTTGAATCATTACATAAATTCTGACAAATTTGTCGTTGTCATTGAAGGTAAACCACCTCCTAAGAAATCTAACATCATATGCATACCGCCTCCACCACTGTATTCATCAACATCTTGTGGTAATACTTGAGAAACACCTTCTAAAAACCATACTCTGTCCATTACTTGAGTAGTGTAACCTCTCAATAATTTATAGTAACTTCTCATTATTCTCATAGCGCCTAGATCACCTGTCATTAATAAAGCTAAAAAGGTTTTATCTAATAAAGCTGGGAATGCAAAAATCTTCAAAATGAAATTTGGTTCAGTTCTTTCACGATTTAATTTATCTAAGATTGCTAAAGTAACCAAATAAGGTGAATCGATTTCAACAGGATATAAATCAGTAATACTTTCATCAAAACAGATTAATTCAGTGATGAAGGATGTGCCAGTAGATGATGGCGTAGCTTGGCCACTGTCCGATCTCATAAGTTGATCTTTGTTTATTTCTTGAGAAATTAAATTACTGAAATCTGTTAAATCAATGGATATTAAATCATGGAATCTTGAGGATTCATCTAATGGCCAAACTGCAGTTAAAATGGTTGATGCACCTTTAACATGAAAAATCCATGCACTGGCTGGCATGACATTTGAACCTAAACCATTACTTCCACTACTGTTACTGATACTGCTTCCAACATCATTATTCGCAGATTGTGATTCAATTTCACTGTCCGTGCTATCTAAATGCATACTACCAGAATTGCTTCTATATGAATTGTATCCAGAACCACCAGAAGCATTAGCTAAAGAATCCATAATTAAAATTAAGGCACTTGCAACTAAAGCATCTGTATTTTCTGGCGAAATTTGTAAAACAGCTTCTCTTAATAATCGCAAAGCTTCAATTCTGTGACTTGAAACATAATTTTCTAAACCATATTCTTGTCTTGATAAATGCGTGGCACTGAAGGCAAGAAGTGAGTGCATTAAAAACGGATATTCGAAAGCCATTTCAGGAATATCTTTCGACCATAATTCCATACCAGATATACCTGCATCAAGAATTGTTTTCCAAACAACAGTCGTGTAATGATACAATAATTTCAAGTCTACTAAATTCAATGAAACTTCTTGAGACATTTTAACTAAATTAACTATAGAACTTCTGCTGTTTGTTTTGTTTTTGAAATTTTCGCTATTGGTGTGGCTTATATTAGAAGGAATACCTGATAATGGCTTGTTTTGGAAATTAACATCTTGTTGATTATTCCTTCTCTTAGATACATGTTCTGCCATCCCAGATATACCACCAGGTAAATCAAATGAATCGTTTTGGACATTCGAAGAATTGTGATGTATGTTGTTATTATTCAAAGTAGAGTCCACATTCTGTAGGGAATTTTTTCTGTTGTATAGATTAGAATTATTGATTGGAAGATTTAAATTATTCATATTTGCTAAAGGAGTTTCTAGACCACTTAAATTACTTCCTTCTGTCTCCAGTATGTTTTTATGCAAAGGTAGTATTTGAGCAGAAGGTGTAATAGTAGGGTTGCCGATCATAGATGGAGTTCCAACCGAAGGCAAGTTATTGTTATTTGATGTATTATCTTGAGAATTCATAGAACGAATCAATTGTTTTTGCATATTAGCAAGTACTTCTTCTGCAATATTTATACGCATATTTTGACCAAATTTTTGAAGGTTTAATAATTCTTGAATATCTACTTGAGGTAATCCTGAATTTTGGGATCCTCCTCCAAGTAACCCTTTTAAGTTAATACCAGCATTTTTTAATAAAGCTAGAGAGTCAGAGTATACAGATAAAGGGTTTTGTTTATTATTCGCAGTATTTGAATTATTATTGTTACCCAATGTACTTAGATTATTGTTTTCATTATTTGAACTATTAAAGTTGTTATTGAATGATGTTGGCTGTGTTGGTGTCTGTGTTTGACTGTTGGTCCCGTTAAATAAATTTTGAGGAATTGTAAATTTATTCATTGATAATAAACTGCTAATACTGTTCGAATGACCTAAAGGTGCAGATTGGAGTGGTGAATCTAAGCCTAAGGCCAAATTTAAGGAACTTGCATTCAAGTTATTGTTGCCTTTATTTATAATATTATTCTTTTGAGTGGCATTAGTATTATTATTGCTGTTATTATTATTGTTGTTGTTTGTGTTGCTGCTGTTATTGTTATTAGCAACGTTGAAATTACCTAAACTGGAAAGATCAAAATTTGTAAATTTCTCTGAATTTGATAGAGACATTAATTGTGGTAATAAAAATAATTGTTGCTGAAGAGATAGTGGGTTATTGTTATTAGGCTGACCAGATAGTGAAGGTAATAACAACGCATCCATATTTCCGACAATATTTTGTTTTTCTGGAGAATTCATCTGTACTACTATTGAATTTTTTCTTTGATCTCTGATTGAACTAGCATTATCTTCTCTTTTTATATCGTAATTTGAAGTTCCTTGAATATTTTGATTAAAATTATTTATTAAGCTATTGTCATTTGTGTTAGAGACCAGTTTCTTATTTAATTTAGTATTAGTTGAATCTGTGATAGAATTTTCTTTTGAACTTTTGACTTTAGGTTTCTGAATTTTCTTTTTAAATGTATTTAAATCATCAGAATTTTCTTGTTTTATATCGTCATTTTCTTTGTTTTCCAAAGTTTTATCGATAATAATTGTAGTAGTCAGTGTTGATGGAGGGGGAAGTGGTTTATCTAGAATTGAATATACACAGTCTAATTTCATATTAGCACATTTTACACAAATTGGTTTTGCTTCATCACATTTTACTCTTCTTCTTTTACAATTATCACAACCATTTTTAGATTTGTTATGAAATTTTCTCTTACCAGTAGAAGTTTTGCTGACTTTTTTACCACCAACTTCGATTAATTCAACAATCTTCTTCTTTCTTCTTTGTTTAGGTGGTGCTATCATTACAATATATTAATTATTAATTATCTGTGTTAGATTCTGGTTTTAATTCCACCAGATGCTATAATACCACTCTTATAATTGAATTAGTAAAAATCAGCCTTATTCTTAAAATGTAATTATTTTAATAGTAAATTTGATCAGAATTATTTTCTATTTGATGTTATAAACAATTTATTATTAATTGAAATGTTTTATTAATTTCAATTATTACCTTGTTTAAATTTTTTACTTTGAAATTTTATTTTGTTTTTTTTTTTAAACGATGTCTGTCAATGATAAATTCTCGGATGTTAAACGAGCAATATATGTGGAAAAACAACAGTAATTGAAACAGTTCGAAATACAACTTTAATAAATAATTGAACTTAAAGATCTTAAATATATATATATTTGTTATATTATCGATGGTTTGTGATGTCAAGAATAGTTATTATTACAGGTATAAAAATTTTATATGATATATATATATATAGTTAGCAATTATATAAAACAATGAGAATAAATTCAAAGATATCAAAATATAAAGAACTTCTTGGTAGAGAAAAAGAATGATAATGGTGTCAATTTCAAGTAAATAAATGATTTTTGATTATATATCTCGTTTAACTTTATAAGAAACAAAATATGACAATACTTAAGTTAATTTAAACGAGAATAAGAATTATTAGAATGGTCAATGGGTTTGATCATCCCAGTGATTTTATCGTAATTTTATATTTGTGTAATTTTTATGTTAAATTTAAATAATTATAAATATCAATAAAATTTGAATGCAGAAATTTTGTTATTTAACAAAGACACATTCAATTCAACAGATGATGGTCTACTCTACGTAATAATTAAGGTTAAGCATATTTGATGTATATTTAAATGCAACAGTCTTTTAGTAGCAATTAGAAAAGAACGGAATTAATTTTTATTGAAAAAAGTTTCTTATCAATTATATACACTTAGTATAATGTTACCTATTGCAAAAAAACCAAATACTGATACTGTTGATTATTAATATAAGATATTTTTCTGAAATACTATAATTTGCTATCTCGTTTAAATAATTAACATTAAATAATACAATTAATATTAATATATGTTAATAACCTATGAAGTAAATATAATACAGTGATAGAAAGGAACTAAATATTTATCTGGAATTAGTTATACGTTATACTGAACTAAGCCTTCTTAATTATATAGTGTATCCATCAAGGTTAAGTAATCAAAAATATATGAAATTTAGTAAAAACATTTACGGTGGACTGAATTTAGTATACAGAAACTGGAAAATAAGAATTTCGAAGTTCCAGTTGTAACTTGTGGTACACCATATAAAGACAAGAAAAACCTTCAGTTGTGTTAAAAACAGTTCAACAAAAACATTTATCTAAACATCTTTGTATACTTCTCTTGTTCATTTCGAAGTCTCATCGCAGTTTTTTTTTAAACTGTTTTCACTTTCTACGATAGCTTCTTTGCCTTTTTCAATGAATTTTTCAGCTCGTTTAAATGACAAAACTAATATTCTGTGAATTTTTCAGTTCGAAAAAATGACATATCTATAATAAAAGTAGTTGAAATCAGTAGCGATTGAAAGGAATATTGTTAAGAATATTGAATAAATCAATTTACTACTGTTCTACCATTGTTTCTATCATTTTAACTAGATTATATCTTTTTAACAGGTTGATTACAGGTAATATTTGAAATGCCAGTACAGAAAAAATCTATCACTGAAATCAAATACATTAGCAAAATAATTTTATTGCTGTAATGAAATTACTAATGCTTATTTGCATTGACTTGATATTAGTAGTTATTAAATTAATTAGTACACCTATATTTAAAAATCTGACACTTACTTATATTAATAGCTTGAATAACTTCAAGTTATGCATTTCTACTCGTGTAGATGGTTTCAATATGCTGAGATTAAAAACCTTTTATTTGTTAGTATATGTTATATAATATAAAAATAAGAATGTTTTTCTACATTTCGTATAGTTATTTAGAATAAAAATGCATATCTTGCTATTTTAAAAATAATTTCAAAAAATAAAGTTATTTTCTTGGATACTTGCTTAATTAATCTTGGTATTATAATTTATTTTATGCAAACATACACTTGGTTTAATCATTTATAAATTCATATTTTTGATGGCTTTTAGATTGACTTATTTATTGAAGAATCATATATTATACAATTATACATTTTGTCTAAATTATTTTTTGTTTATGTTTTATTATTATTATTATTATCTTGCTTTATTATCATTACATATGAGCATGTGGGTCTTCCTTTGGTTGTTCAGGATCAACAGTAATCATAGTATCGATTCTTAAAATAGCAATACAAGCTTCTAATGCAGACTTCAAAGACTTAACTTTACTAATGGTTGGTTCAAGTACACCAGCTTGGACTTCGTCAACAATCTTACCCTTGATTAAATCTAAACCATAATTTCTATAATTCTTTCTTTTTATATCATCAGGTTGGGCTACTTGACTTGCGGCATGGTATGATCTTAATTTGGCAACTAATTCACTGGAATCCTTAGCAGCATTCACAGCTAAGGTCTTTGGAATAATTAATAATGCAGATGCGAATTCAGCAATGGCTAATTGATCACGGGAACCAACTGTGGTGGCAAAATTGTCTAAATATATATTCAAAGCAGTTTCGACACAACCACCACCTGGAACAACATTACCACTTTCTAAAGTTCTCTTAACAACACATAAAGAATCGTGTAAAGAACGTTCCATTTCATCTAAGGAATAATCATTTGGACCACGTAAAATAACAGAAGAAGAAGAATGTTTAGAAGTACCCTTAATTAATATACATTCATCATCAGAGAATTTAGCTTGAACAACTTCTTCACAAGTACCTAAATAACTTGATTCGAAAGTTTCTTCACCTTCCAAGTTGGACATGGAACTAATTAAAGTAGCACCGGTAGCACGAGCGATTCTTCTTAAATCTTCTTTCTTACAACGCCTGACAGCCATTATTTTAGCTTCAACAAATTCTTTTAAACATAAGTCATCAATACCTTTTGTTGTTAAAACGACTTGAGCACCAGCATCGATAATCTTTTGAACTTGTTCTAGAATGATACCAGTTTCACGTTTACGGATTTCTTCTAATTGTTCTGGATCATCGATGTTAATTTGAACACCCATAGCCATACGAGCTTTTTGGAAATTAATATCTAAACAAGCGATTTTAACGTTACCAGTGGCAATACGTTTTGGCATGGCTTGAGATGCAATAGTACAATTTAAAGCATAACCTTGAACTAATACGGATTCCTTGGAAGATTTACCATGAGCTTTTAGAATATTGACAGCTTTGACAGGATACTTGGTTTCACCCTTTGAGTTTTGAGTTCTAACGGCTAATAATGAATCAACGACTAAATTACTAAAAAATTCAGATTCAGAACCAATAATTTTTGAAGACATAGAGGTCTTTGCGATATTTAATAAGACTTCTTTACCTAAGGAATCAACACTAACTGATAACACTTCATTAATATAACGAATAGCTTCTCTTAATGCAACTCTGAAACCGGTAATAATTGTGGTTGGATGAATCTTATTTTTAACTAATTCATTAGCCTTCTTTAATAATTCAGAAGCAATGATAACAACGGAAGTTGTACCGTCACCAATTTCTCTATCTTGTTGTTGAGCTAATTCAACTAAAATCTTACCAGCAGGGTGTTGGACATCTAATAAAGATAAAATGGTAGCACCATCATTAGTAACTGTGAAATCACCAATATCATCAACTAACATTTTATCTAAACCGACAGGACCTAAAGAAGATTTAACAACATTTGCAACAGCTAAAGCAGCTAAAACATTTTGATTACGAATATCTTCACCACTAATTCTTTCACCACCTAAAAATAAGGTATCAGAACGTGAGTTGTTATACAATTGGGACATTCTTGATATATATGGCTGGACTGCTTTTCTAAACTAAAATAGAAGGGGAAAACCAAAGTCAGAAACACTTATAAGAATAAAACAGTAATTTATAATTCGTAAGTATTAATAAAGTAATTATAAATAATTCTAATTATGTCAATAATATTTCATATTACAAATTATCAATCGATGTATTTTCCAAATTATAAATTTTCAAAATTTCTTTGTTGTTGTTGGAAGGCGATTTTTCAATTTTTTTTTTTTTGTGCAAAAATTTTTTGGTGGATTTTTTTGGTGAAATTTTTCAATAATGAGAAAAATTCAATGGTGAAATATGTATTTTGTCAGTGAATTTCAACGACAGTTTTAGTATTGGTTTCTAGATATGGTATGGACTTAGTATATAAGACGATAATATGGTGCCAAAGTTACAATGTAAGAGAGTAGAATATATTGAAGCAAGTTTGTGGTTCATCAGAATACCTTTTAGAGTACTTACGTGATTATAAGGCTTTACAATGGCCAAAGTCTCTGTCAGACAGAAAAAAAAGATGTTATTCAACAACTAACATAAACTTAATCTTAAAAAATAGTAACACAAGTAATGTAGATGTTAATAAGAGTGTAATATAAAGCAGTTTAAGTAGAAATAAAAAAAAGAAGGGAAAGTGCTCGAGGTGGGGTTTGAACCCACGACGGTCGCGTTGCTTTTTCACAAGGACTTTATTTAAAAGCCTAAGAGTACAGAATACTTCGAGTTTTCCGATTGTATCTATAAGCACGAAGCTCTAACCACTGAGCTACACGAGCATTTTCAAAAAAACATCTTGTTATTAGAAGTATTTAAAGAAGGTTTTACTAAATTTTGTATTGTTTTTGTTTCACTATTTACTACTTTATATAATTTTAATTATATTGGTTTAAAAATATCGTTGAAACAGAGATTATGAATCATACAAATAGCAATGCTTGCAACTTTCCTGATAGGAACAGAAGAAGGTGTTACAATGATGATAATACTTGCCATCAAAAACATAAATTACTATTATACTATCATCTCTAAGTGTAGCTAGTAATATTCATATATACAACTGTAAAAATAGATTTTTCCAACATCGTTGTCGAGTTGAATTATCCATGCAAAAGTAAAATGTATATAAAGACCCCAATAATGAATCGATGAGCATTACTTATTTCCCATATGGAAAGAAAAGTAAGAAAATAGATAAATACAATATATATATATATATATAGATATAGATATATAATTAATTATTATTATTATAATAAGACTATTTAAGAAATGAGTTCATCTATTCAGAAAAAATGTTATGACATTATATTAATATTTCGTTATTTAAGTATTATATTTTTTTTTCTTGTTTTTTAAATACTTTATATGTTGTAAAGTTAATTGTTCAATTGTTGCTATTGCTTTATTATGTTTTTTTTTTATTAATAAAATCATATAGCATTCATTTATCTTGTGATCTTGCTGTTGGTTCATCTTTATATTGATTCATTATTGGTTTTTTAACTGAATTAGAAATAAAGTTATAAAATCGATCAGAATAATCTCTTGGTGGAATGGCACTCACTACTTTCAAATCATGGTTTATACCTCTCCAATACGTCTCTAATCTCTTAATGATAGAATAGTTGGTTAAACAATCAATAATACCAATATAATATATTATATCTGTGTTTTCGTCATTCTCATCGGATCCAAATATACCGCCTTCATCTTGTTTGAAATAATGATGTATCATTGAAATTCTTTGATGGTTCATAATTAAATTAGATGAGTCAATAGTGTCCTCATTAATACTTTCATTATCTTCATTATTTTGTTGTAATAATTTTTGTTCTTTTATCAATGCTTGTTTAGCTTTCTTAATATCATGTATACCAATTAGTAATGAATAATCCATTGTATTTAATTTTGATAATAACTCAACATCTTTTCTTAATTGTGTTAAAAATTTCTCTCTCTTTATTGGACCAAATTTAATTTGTTCATGACTACCAAGCCAATTTAAATCTTTTAAGACAGGTCTATAGGTTGGAACTGTAGCTAATTTTTCCTTATCAACTAAAGTAAATCTACCCCATGTGGAACCTTTCAAATCATATGTTGAATGCATATCTAAATGTGGTGGGAATAAATTATTCATAACAACAAAATAGATCCTTCTGTGCTTTAATTTATTTTGAAATGAAATTGGCATTTTAATTCTATGTAAACCATAAAATTGACAAACTAATGTATCTGGGTTGTCTTTCACATGTTGATAATAATCTTGTATATGTTTTCTTAAATGGCGATGTTCAGCGTGATGAATTGTCTTTATTATATATTTATAATCCCTTGAATAATAAAAAAATGATCCACTCTTACCTGGAGAATCAAGTTCACTTAAAACGTATTTTGAAGTTAATGAAACTAGATATTCTGCAGGGTCTAATCCAAATAATGCTCTCAATTCTCTAAATACTTCCGGAGCATAATCTTTGAATTTAAATGCATATTGTGATGATGGAGTTAATTCATTACCATGGAAATCAAAAGCTAATTTTTTTGTAAAACTAAAATCCCTGGGTACTAATGGTTTCATTATTCCTGAGCAACGTGATACTGCTACTCTAATGCCTGTTAGCATATTATATGCAATAATAAAATTTACATGACCTTTACTAACTTTATTACCTATTAATACACGATCATCATCAGCCAAAGGATCTTTAGCTGTTTTAAGTTTTCTTTGTTGAGTAGTTTGTATATTAACTTCCCTTTTCTTTAATAATGCTTTTCTCATTTTTTTAATTTCTACAGCAGCTGACTCTGATTTCTTTTGTGAACCATCGTTTGTATAAATTTGTGAAGTTGATACATATTTCCTTATCGGAGTGAAATCTTCTTCAATTATATTTTTATTAATGCTATTTTTACTATTATGATTATTCGTATGCGTGTTGTCTATTTGATTTTCTTTTGGATGAATCTGTAATGAAAACAATGATAAATTGTTTTTTAAGAAATTTTTATTATTAATGATATCTATGTTATTTTCTTCTTCATTCGATTGTGTTATATCTTCCACAGGTAAGATTTGAGAATGCTTTGACGAATGAAATGGTAATGCTTTTCTTGATGAACTTGCTGTACTTCTTCTTCTCTCCATTGGTGGTATTGAAAAATCCGAATCGAAATCATTATTATTAATTGCATCATTTAATTTTATTTTTGGTTTAATGCTTTTAGTTGGTGTAATATTTGGGGTTATTTTATTAATTTTAGCTTGTCTGGTACCGGAAGAAATTGCAGATGATCTTGATACTACTTTATTCAATAAAACGTTATCATCATTCATATCTTGTAAATATGAATCAGTCTCTATAATACTATTTGTATCTAAAATTATTGGCATACTATTATCGTGATTATCCTTTTCATTTGTTGATTCTTCATCGATTATATTATGAATTGCATTAGTCTTATTTTTAATAAAAGTTGAATCAGTCAGTATGCTACCAGATTCTTCAACATTCAATTTATTATTATTTATATTAGATGAATCATAATACTCATCTAATGAAGTAGTAGAAGATGTTGTATCATTTCTAGGACTACCTAAATTTGAATCAGAATTCGATGACGAATGATAACTAGTCGATTGTCTAAATGCAATATCACGTTCTTTGATTTTTTTATTATCAATTTTCAAATTATTATTATAACTATGTTGCGGCACCATATCTGAAGTTAACATCCTTATACAAATTCCTTATTATAATTAAAGTAAAAGAAAGAAATATTAAATTAATTGGCCATTAAAGAAAACAAAATATAAAAGGCAAAAAACAATCACAAATCAAAATTAATTGATAATTATATTCTCTTCTATTTGCAATAACCTTAATCTTGAAAAGATAAGGACCTGCTTAATGTTTTTATTTTTTATACCTTAACAAATTTAAAAAAAATCTAGTTATTTAAATTTAAAATAAAGACAAATTAATCTTTTTTTATAAAAACTTTTAAAATTGATCCTATATCAATGGTTCAATAATATATCACAACAACCAAACAAAATCATTAATGAATCATCAAAACCTCTACTTATTAATCGATTTTATCTTAGTTGTATCTTATTATTGTTCTTAATTGCTAAAAAATAAACAAAACAAAAAAAATAAAACTTGAAATTTTCGAAAAGTAAAAAAAAAAAAGTGTGTTACCCGGTCATTCATGATAACATTCTTCCGCGGAAGACGAAGTCGCACTCCTGTCACTTGTTCCGGGAACGGAACAAGTGACACAAAATGGAGATGCCCAAAGAGAAGAAACAATTGGCAACAATGCCATTCTATTATCGTGTATATATTTATGTATCAGTTATGTATCAATTTGGTATATGGGTGCATAGGTTTACTTGTTGAGTCTCTTTAATGATTCTTCTAACTCCTGTGTGAATGTTTGTATGTCTTGGAATGTATTGTATAATGGTGTCGGTGAGACTCTGATCACATTTGGTTGCCTTTCATCTATGATAATACCATTGTCAAACAAATACTTGCATAATAATTTTAATTTATTTGAATTCGGGTTTTCATTATCAACGAAATACAATGATATTTGTGATCCATGTTCATTTGAATCCATTGGTGTAATGATTTTAAAACAATAATTCATAGAATTGTTTTTATCTTCATAATATTTTGAATTTTTTAATTTTTCAATTAAACAATTTGTTAATAGGTTTGACTTATCTTTAAGGGTTCTAATTCCACCATATTTTTCAAATATTTTTAATGAATTGTGTAATGATACAACATCGATTACACTGGGGTTACTTTGTCTGAATCCTAATGCACCAGCAATAGGTTCGAACGTTTCCTTCATTTCAAATCTTTTATCAGAATTGTTACCCCACCATCCGGCTAATCTAGGTTGGAATTTAATATTGTTCTGGTTAGCAGCAAAAGATTTAATAAACTTATTATGAATGAAGATACCACCAATTCCACCAGGTCCTGAATTTAAATATTTATATGAACACCAAACGGCAATATCGACATTCCATTCATGTAATTGTAATTCGACATTGCCAACAGCATGAGCTAAATCCCAACAGACCAATATTTCAGAATCTAATTGTTTAATGAGTTTAGTGATTTTATTAATATCAAATAATTGACCTGTATAATATTGTATCCCCGGTAAACAAACTAATGAAATTGTATCTTTGTTTTCAAAAATTGTCTTTTCGATATCTTCAAATCGTAAATGAAATTCATTCTCTCTGGGTTTCATTCTAATTAGTGACTCCTGGGGATTAAGATTATTTAAATAACATAAATTTAACAATGCATAGTAATCTGATGGAAATGCACCATATTCCATCAATATCTTATTTCTTTTATCATTTGGTTTGAAAAATGAAATTAATAGTATATTTAAATTGGTGGTCAATGAATTTAAAATTGCAACTTCGTTTTCTTCAGCACCAACAATTTGACACATTGATGGGATCATCGGTAAATCAACATTAACCCAATCATTATTTTTAGGATGGTTAAAATGCGACACAACAGCTCTATCTCTCCAAGCATCTAATTCATCATCAATCTTTGGTTTTGTTGTTTTAGGCATTAACCCCAAAGAATTTCCACAAAGGTATGTTACTTCTTCATCTTCTGAAGAACCTTCAGGAGGTGTGATTCCCATCGATTTTAGAGTTGGGATACAAAACTCATCCCTCGATGTATTTGGATACCTCTCATCTAATTCATTATATACAGTCATTATCAATTGTAAAAATAAATATATTTATAAAAGTTTGTATTATTTGCTAATCACAATTTTTAATGAACCATATAAAAGTATAATTCCACTTTTTATCCATCCGTATTATGAGTTTCCCTATTAATAGAAAAAATATAATAAAAATACAATAATCTATAAATGGATTGTGGTATTCATATATATATATATATATATATATATTATTCACTTAATTAGTTTACTTCCACGATTGAATGATCATAAAACAAATTAAAATACAATTATTCTTTTATTTAAAAATTCTGACTCTAGCAGTTTCCTTTAAATTTTTCAATTTCTCAATTTTATGTATTTTAAATTTTTCTGTTTGAAAATGATCTATTGGCGACAAAAAGTTAAGTTATGTTATTTAAGATTGAATTTAGATATATATGAATCAATTATTATTGTCATGCTGCTATTTATTTATTATTATATTTAACTATTTATATATTATTTCTGTTAATATATTTAGAAATTTTGTTTATGTAGGCCAAAATGTGCACCGATATCATTATTTGAGAGTTGATTTGGGTTCTGTTGTTGATTGAAAGGTACTGATCCTGAAGATGCATAGCAGTATGGCATTCCAGAAGATGGCATTTGATTTGATGCGTTCATGTTGGGAAAAGATGGTGAATGCATTTGCATATTATTATAATTCTTTGAATCGTTATAGCCACCTTGATAATATGCTTGAGAATTTTGTGTGGGTGAATAAGCATTTTGACAAAATTGCTGTTGTTGAAGTGATTGTTGAGGTGGCAGATGTTGAGGTGGAGGTTGATGTTGAGGCTGGAAGAATTGTTGAGCTGGTGAATTAGGATATTGACTTAATACTTGCGATGGGAATTGTTGATACATGGATTGTTGCGAATTTTGAGAAAAATAAAACATTGAGTCCATATTGTTATTATGTTGAGTTTGTGAAAAGATTTTTGGATTATTCATATTCATTTCAGCAGGTTTATTTTGAATATCATTTATTGTATTTTGTGAGTGGGATGAATAAATCACATTTGATGAAAAATTAGATCCTTGTAGAAGATTAGCTTGAGGTCTAGAATTCATTCCAGAAACGTTCAATGATGATACATGAATATCACTATTACTTAAATTCAAATTGTTATTAACAGATTCTTCGTCGTTTTTATTAAACTGTTGTAATATTTGATCTTCTGTGACAAATGAATTGTTTGTGTCATTGATCGACGATATTTCTTTACTCTTAATAATATTTGAAATATTTGACTTAAAACTTGAATTTGAAAAGTTTAAATTAATAGTATCTTCGTTATTTACATTATTATTGGTATTATCGTTATCAGAACTATCGTCACTATTTTCAATCATGGTATTTTGAATATTAGATATATCAGTTTGTGATCTAATAATAGAAATGTTATTTGGATTATTTGTTGATTTATAACTTTGATTAGTAATAGTTGAACGTGTTTCAAAGCCACCCTCAGAATTATCATTGAATGACATGAGAGTAGCAGTGGATATAGATGGCTGTAATTCTGATATAGTTTCATTTATATGGTTTCCATAAGAAATATTTGTTTCCTTATTAGTGATTTCACTACTTGGTTTAGTTGAAAAATTTGAAGGAGCACTTGGAACCGAAGAACCACTGTAACCTCTAATTGCAGAAGTCTTCGATATTTTTGGAACTGGTCGCTTCTTTAATACATTCTTAAATTCAGTAATGCCTACCAAATTGTTAGATTTTTTGTCCTTTTTCGATTCGCCTAACTTTTTATTTTGTAACTCTGATAATGTTAAAAGTCTTTGTTTTTTCTTTTTTTCCTTGATCATTTGAATCGAAGGTAAATTGAATTTACAATTGTCTTCATCCCAAGTTATGCCAACTTTATTTTTCAAAAATAATTGGTATACTGAATTTACAATTGACGATACTCTTAAATTGTATTCTTCTTCTGTGGATAATTTATTAGAATCATCTAATTTACCATTCAATCTATCAACTTGCTCTTCACTTTTAAATATTTCCTTAAAATTAATATCTCTTAAAGAATAATAAACTGGTGAAAAATCCTTTACAATAACGTCTTCTTCCAAATAATATAATGATTTTGGAGATTTAGATATATCATTTTTAATATCATTATTGCTGTTTTTTAAAAATTCATTTACCAATTTACCTAACCAGTACGAGAATTCAATATCCCTATGAGCATATTGAAGAACAGATTTATTACTTTGAATCCAACCTAAAATCAATCGAATAATGGATAAATATTCGAAGGAATCTTTCTGTTTTTCGAAATGTTTTATATTGCTACTTTCAATTATCGTAATAAAATAATTAAAAGCAAATTCCAAATAATTAGTTTGAATTTTATTTAACTGATTTAAAGGAATTTTTTTGATATCCTTCTGTAAAGATGGTGTAACTTTTATAGGTTGTGCTTGTTGTTCATTACTAGAATCATAGTTAACAGGAAACATATTTTCTAAAAGTAAATCAAATCCACCCAGTAAGGTGATTGAGTTCTTTAATATTAAATTAATGCATTTTATATTTCTTGTTGACAATTTATCTTTTAATGATCTTTCTATTGAATTAACTTCCAAATTGTTAGCAAACTTGTAATTGTTATAAGAATCATTATTCTTGTTATTATAATTCAATAACCAACCTTGAGGATTCAAATGAATAAATAATAAAGCAATAAAATATAGTTCAATTATTTCTCTATCGACAATTCCTATTTTCATTATATCTTTATTATTAATATCATTTAAATGTTCAATAAATGTTTCTTTAAATTTATTTGTTTTGTTATCTCCTATTAATTTAATTAAATTTTGTTGACCTGAATTTGATGTTATTCTTGATGTCATACTTCTAATTAATTCATGGATACATAAACCATAATTTTCTGTCTTCAAATATATCAAACCTTTCTGTAAATGACTCTGACCAATCGAGGGTAAAATCAATGATGCAATATTAAAATATTTAAATGATTTTTCGAAATCATTAATATGATATTTACAAGTAAATATTTCATTTAATTTTTTATATTTGTGTGAAGCCCCTAAATAAAGTAGACATTTATGAATTGTTGATATTAATAAAATTGGTTTTGAATTATTATTTTCAAATTTAATTTGTGAGTTGATTTCATCGTTAGTCAATGTAATATTTAAATCAACTTCAATCATTTTCTTTGAAATTATTTTTGTTAAATCATATTTTTTAATTATAATCTCAATTATATTATAATAAAAACTCGTCACAGACTTAAAATATTTTGTTAATTTTGAATTCATTTGTCTAAATTCAACATAGTTCTTTTTCTTATCTTTACTATCATTTCTAATAAATTTTGCCCAAACTTGAAACCATTTAAATATTGGATGATGAATCTTTTCCCATAGTAAATCTAATATATCAGAAATTGCATTTTGATTAAATGGTTGTAAAAAATCACCATCATCATCGACATTATTACCTTCGTTATTTATAATAAATATCTCTTCATTTTGAATAAAATTCTTTAATATTACATTATTAAACTTCGAATGAACTAGATTAATAAAACCATTTAATAACGTATAATCATTTACGATTTGATTGGATTGTAAAATAGGCTGTAATTGATTTTGAAATGCTATTAAGATCCTATGAATATTATTCACAGATATTTTCTGTTTCTCATTCATCATAATTACTTCATAAAAACAAATATGATCAATATATGACTAATTTTATCAAAAAAAAAAACACTTCAATTTGAATAAATTAAACAACCATTAAATTCTATTTTTAAAAAAAGTTAGAACACTTTATTAAGTCTCTCTTTGATTCTTGAATATTTGTTAAATCACCTACTAAAAAACTTGACTGTAAACAATACTTGTTAATGTGATCAATCATTATCACTCCAAAAAGATACCAATATATCACTTTAATCTTAACTAATCCTTCAAATTATCTTTAAAACTTAACTTATTTTAATTAAATCTTTTGGAAGTTCTATAAATTTTAATTATCTTTTGGCGATGAGCATAAAAAAAAATATTTAAATTTATAAAAAAAATAAACGAATGAAAACAGATGAATTTTTGATCCAAATTCTGAATTTAAAGAAATAAAAGTGAAATATTGTAGCTTACCTTATACATTAAAGAATATTAATAGGTGAATCAGTTCATTATGATGCTGGTCAGTATAATAATGTTCTTGTTTTGTTGTTTACGTTTCTGTCCGTTAAGAACTTGCTAATTTAATCATGTATTTTGAACAATTAGTAGTTGACTCTGATATCTTGGAATCTTTTAATATTCATGTAGTCGAATAAATAGTATACACATCTATAGTTATCTAAACAAACCATTGAAGTTTTTTTCTTGGTATTGTGGGTCCAACCTATTAATTATGCATATTCATAGATAATATCAGCAGATCTGTTAATGTTTTTTTCCTTAATATGTACAAGACACTTTTATTTAAAATCATATTCCATTTTTACAATCAAGAACAACTAACGAAAAATCAATCGTATATATAATTGTTATTATAGATTCTGAAGTATTGAAAACGTTGCTTCTATTCAATAAGGGAGTTACCTGATTACTAGTACACTCACCTTTTTTTTGTTAGATCTAAACTATAACATTGAGACAGCTCAAATCAATACTCGTAATTAATATGAGAGTTCTTTGTGTAGCAGAAAAAAATTCAATTGCAAAAGCTGTATCACAAATCCTGGGTGGTGGTAACTCTGTTGCAAGAGATTCAGGGTACATGTATGTTAAGAATTATGATTTCAATTTCGATGGGTTCCCTTTCTCTGACTCGAGAGATTGCCAAGTAACAATGACAAGTGTTGCTGGTCATTTGACTGGTATAGATTTTGCAAATGAAAGATATGGTTGGGGGAAATGTGCTATTCATGAATTGTTTGATGCTCCATTAAGTCAAACTTTTGACAAGAATCAAAAAAAAATAGCTGATAACATTAGAAAAGAAGCAAGAAATGCAGATGCTTTAATGATTTGGACAGATTGTGATAGGGAAGGGGAATACATTGGTTGGGAAATCTTTCTGGAGGCTAAAAAAGGTAATAGGATGCTAAATGAATCAAATGTATTCAGAGCTGTATTTTCACATTTGGAAAGAAGTCATATTTTATATGCAGCAAGAAATCCAAAAAAATTAGATATGAATAGTGTCAATGCTGTGGGGACAAGAATGGAAATTGATTTAAGAGCTGGTGTATCTTTTACTAGATTACTAACAGAAACAATGAAATCAAAATTAACAACTCCCCAAATAAATAATGGTAATGCAAGAAATAGAAAAAAAGAAAATGTTGTGATATCTTATGGTACTTGTCAATTTCCAACATTAGGATTTGTTGTAGATAGATTCGAAAGAATTAGACATTTTAAACCAGAAGAATTTTGGTACATTCAATTACAAGTTGCAAACCCAGATAAAAGAATAACTACACCTACAACATTTCAATGGTCTAGAGGTCATCTATTCGATAGGTTATCAGTTTTAACTTTTTACGAGGTATGTATAGAGACAGCAGGAGATAAAGCTAAAGTAATTGATTTAAAATCTAAACCTACATCTAAATATCGTCCATTCCCTCTAACTACTGTGGAATTACAAAAAAATTGCGCAAGATATTTAAAGATCAATGCTAAACAATCATTAGATGCTGCTGAAAAGTTATACCAAAAAGGGTTTCTTTCTTATCCAAGAACTGAAACAGATATATTTCCAAAGACAATGAATCTTCAAAAGTTAGTAGAAAAACAAGCTCAAATCGATCAAACTAATAGTTCCAATAGATCACCATGGGCTGATTATGCCAAAAATTTATTAGATGGAAATGTCGATGATCATTCAAAATATCAAACTCCACGTGCTGGTTCACATGATGATAAAGCCCACCCCCCGATCCATCCTATTATTGCACTAGGTGAACATGCAAACGTTACTCCAGTAGAGAGAAGAGTTTATGAGTATGTCGTAAGACATTTCCTTGCTTGTTGTTCTGAAGATGCCAAGGGTACAACCACGACGCTTACATTGGATTGGGCAGGTGAAACATTTACAGCAACTGGTCTTGTAGTATTACAAAGAAACTTCTTAGATGTTTATCCATGGGAAAGATGGGAAACTACCAAGCAATTACCTAGATTAGAAATGAATCAATTATGCGATATTACAAATGCTGAAATGCGTTCAGGTAGTACTTCACCTCCAAAACCAATGACTGAAAGTGAATTGATTATGTTAATGGATGCCAACGGTATAGGTACTGATGCTACTATAGCGGAACATATAGAAAAAATTCAAGTAAGAAACTACATTAAACCAGAAAAGGTAGGTAAAGAAACTTATTTACAACCTACGACATTGGGTATCTCATTAGTACACGGTTTTGAAGAAATGGGTTTAGAGGATTCATTTGCAAAACCTTATCAAAGAAGAGAGATGGAAGAAGACCTAAGAAAAATTTGTGATGGTGTCAAGACAAGGCAAGAGGTAACTTCAAATATAGTTTCAAAATTTAGAGATTATTTTATGAGAACTAATTCTTCCAAAAATAAGTTACTTGAAGTCTATGATAGAGTGAAGAATACAATAATGTAGATTGCCGAGCAATTACTATTGGCTATCCAAAATCGTCCCTTAATATAGATTCTACTATAACTGAATCTGTTTACATCATAAGTTTAGCATTCTATAATAATTAATATCAGATTCTTGAATAACTATAAAAGTATATAATATGTATAATTCTAAGCATAAAAGAAAAAATACTTTTATATTAATAATAATGTATTCAGTTTGAAATTATTCATTAAAATGCCTATATATCTATATATTATTAAGATAACTTATCATTAGAAGGTTTGGATGCTGTGCTTACTTGAGATAAATATGAGGATGCTCTACACCAACAATGAGATTCATTTGATTCCACTTGAATCCATGCCTTAATCTGGAAAGATTCGAATATTTTTTCCACTCTCTTTTTAATGATTGTAGAGTTTTCACCTTCCACGTATTGGATATGTATATAACCGATTAATGTGACAGGTTTTGTTTCCATCTTATTAGAATTTGTTTGATAATCGTGACTATGAGAATGGTCTTTTTCGTCATTAACATTATCTGAGCTTGCATGGTAATGACTATGTCCATGTGAATTTCCACCAGAATTAGGTTTGCAAGGCCAAAATCTAGGAGAGGTATATCCTGCAATACCTGGAGTTGTAGAAATTTTATGCAGAGCATTCTTTAAGTTATTATGCTTTTTGTCATCTAATTTCAATAAAATTGATGTAGAAGTGGATTTAATTAGTGGAATTGCAGATAATAAAATGAAAATACCAATTAAGATGGATGCAATAGGGTCAAAAATATAAATATTTGTCATCTTTATTAGTACTGACGATATTATAACACCGACAGAACCCAATGTATCTGCCAAAACATGTAAAAAGACACCTCTCATGTTATCATTTTCTGAATGTCCTGTATGTCCACTATGATCGAATGAAAATAAACCAACTATATTAACTAATAAACCTAATGTCGCAACTACTATTAATTCATTTGTACCTTCAATTTGCACCGGATTGAATATTCTACTTACGGCTTCAATGAAAATACCTGCAACAATACCTAATAATAAAATACCATTTGTGAAACCCGCTAAAGTTTCAAGGTATTCTAATCCAAATGGGTATTTATCAGATGCCCTTCTCTTCGATAAAACACCAGCCAATAAACCAAGTAATAATGATGTACAATCTAACGCCATATGCAATGAATCTGATAGAAGACCTAGTGATTTTGAACGGAAAGAATATAGTAATTGAACAAACATAAAAGTTGTATTTAACAATAAAAATGAGAAAATAGACCTTGTCTCTTCATTAGCTGCCATTTCACGGAACACACTAAGAGATGAATGAGAGTGTTCATTAGGGAATTCATCATAAATGTTTTTAGCATGATTATGCTCGTCATGCGAATGAGAATGTTTTGAATCAGAAGCATGAGAATGAGAATGATGCGTTTCTGTATGGTTATAATTATTTGTTGACCAAAATAATAATGCTTCAGATAACAAAATATACACTACAATTGCTATATCTGTTCTGGCGTTACCGGCAATTTTCTTAAATGATAAATAGTTTAAAGCTAAAGACATGACCCCTGTTAATAAAGTTGTATATTTTGTAATCCAAGCAACGTGAATATTTTTGAATAACAATTGACTATTTGAGTCAACACTTGTGTTAACATTAATTAAATCTTGTAAAGAAAGATAAAATACTATCAAACTACCATTGAAAACAAAGCCAATTAAAAGTTGAACCTTATAAATCTTTAACCATAATGCACTCACAAATATGATAGAAAAAGTGATTGCTTGTAAAAAAAATAAACTTATGGATAATATTTTTCTACTTGTACTTAAATTATCAACATTAATTGGATCATTTGCTAATCTTTTTTTATTCTCTAATAATGGTTTCACAATGAAAGGTATTGAAAAATATACTAAAAATAATAAACCAATATAAGTTAATGTTGGACATAATAATAATTGTAAATAATCATTTGAATTTATTATTGGCTCATTAACTTTAAAATATTCAATTATTATACTTAAAAGGTATAATGGGAAATATAATGTCGACAATTGTTTAATAGTAATTGTAGTCTTATGATTTTCATTTATTTCATAATATTTTGAAAATAATAAATTGATTGTCAATAATGATAAAGTAGTTGTTTGAATTGAACCTAATAAAAATGTTAAACAACTTGAACTATAACTAAAGATAAAAATTGGTAATAATGAATTTTTATCGTGAATTACTCTAAAAGAATAACCAATCGAGATGAATGAAATAGCGATAAATAATGGTAATAATAATAATTTCAATATATAACAATATACATTCAATAGAATTGGATCAAAATTAGAAATTGTTTCAATATCATCAAGTACAACAAATAAATTACTTGATAAAATTATAGTAGGATATGATAATAATAATGGAACTCTTGTTAAAAAATCTTGAATCACCATTGCAAAATAAAATATATTTGTTAATTAATTAATTATAATTTATATTGGTTTTCAGTACCATCTAAAATTTAATTGTTATAAATATCAATCTGAATAAATTATTCTTCTGTATAGATACCCACTCCAATGTTACTTTTGGTGATATATATTCTAAGTTAACCAAACAGAAAACTAAACTTCAATGATAAATAAACCAATTGTTGATGATACAATATGTTTGTCGTACCTGTCTGGACCTTCTAATATTATCCAGCTGAAAACAAACATTTAAAACCAAATATTTTTAGTGTTTTTAAGTTATAATTTTTAATTGTTTTTAGAAACAAAATTTCAATTTTACGCTTACAATAAAAAATCAAAAAGTGTTAAAATAAGTAAACAAAATCAAAATGATTGCTACAATTATAATTAAATTGATTCATTAATCTATACTATTGATTGGAAGGTTAAGGTTATTTGTATATTGTTTTATTGAGAAGTTCATTATCTAGTCGTTGTGACATTTGTTTTGCTATTCAAGCAGGGTTTTGAGAGACATAATCATCGAAACAAGAAGGATATTTATTATTATCATTAATTTATTTTTGGGATTCAAATTGGAGAGAACTTCATATTGATTTGAATGAAATAATTAATAATATTAGAGCTACCCAGATATCGATATTTTTTTGCTTTCTTATAATTAAGCATGATTACTATGGATAATGGTAATAGTACTAACGATACTAATTTAAGTAGACCAGAAATATTGAATGAGAAATTAAAGTTTGAATTAAATGAACCTAAAAAATTATTTCAGGATCAATTAATGGAGAAATTGGAACCGAGAGAAAAATGTGCTATTATATTAATATTAAAATCATTAAATTCTACCTTTGAGAAAAAACATTTAATGATACCTTTTAAACCTGACGGTCTTAAATTAGGTAGACCAGTTGCATCGAATAATAAAAATATAAATACAAATAAATTGAATATTGATAAAAATTTTAGTAATGAGATAGATACAAAAAATAATCAATTACCAATAGTGAAATTAGATACAGGTTATTTTGATTCAAGGGTACTTTCAAGAAATCATGCAATGTTGCATTATAATCCAGAGACTGGTAAAATTTATATTCGTGATTTAAAATCAAGTAATGGGACATTCTTAAATGGTAAAAAAATTAATAGTAATGAAATTTATCCGATAAAAGTTGGTGATATAATCGATTTAGGTACAGACATTGATAATAAAACTGAACATAAAAAAATTAGTGCATTAGTTGAAAATATTTCAATTATACCTGTATTTTCAATACCAAAAACATTTAATGAAAATGCTAATTCTAATGATTCTAAAAAATTAAATGATTATTTTAAATCATTCGATAACGATACTAAAATAATTCCATATGAAGTTTTACCAGAAGTCACCACTGAGGCTGCTTATTATTCAAATATTTTTGGTTATAACAATATGTTAAATTTAGAAGATGCAATTTTAGGTGTTAAAACAGAAATGTTAAGTGGGATATATGTAAACAATTCAATGGGGACTAGTGATGATTTAATTGATGTTTTTAAGATTTTGGCTACTGAAGTTTCATTATATAAATCTGATACATTGGTCTATAAACATATTGAAAAATATTTAAAAGATTTTACATATAACATTGAATATCTGAAAAAATTCGATGTTGAGAAAAATGATTCAATATTAGCAAAATTTCAAAATGATTTAAAAGTAAATTTATCAAATGAATATAAAATAAAAATGGAACAATTTCAGAATTTAGTTGATACATTAGAGAATGATATGAATGATATTAACGATAAAATGAATTTAAAAAAATTAGAACACGAAGAAAATATTTCAGCTTTAAAAAATGAAATTGAAGACTGTAAGACAAGAGCTGAAGTTGAAAGTTACAAAAAAGCTAAATTACAGAAAGGAAAAGGAAATATCAAAGATTTCAATCATGATTTAATCGGTAACACTGATTTTACATCTGAAATTAACTCAAAAAAGGCAGTGACTCCAATAGATGAAGCAACCACTGATAACGATTCTTCACTTGGAAAAAGTATATCTTCAACATTTATTGAACAGATCTCTAAATCTTATTTTTCAATAACATTGGGATGGAACCTTATAATAATTTGTAGCATTACTGTTATAATACTTGGGGTATTATTCAAAAGTGGTTGAGATCTGGTATATTCCATATTTAATTGCATAACATACATAACACACACACATACATAATAATAATAATAATAATAATAATAATAATAATAATAATAATAATAATAATAATAATAATAATAATAATAATAATAATAATAATAATAATAATAATAATAATAATAATAATAATAATAATAATAATAATAATAATAATAATAATAATAATAATAATAATAATAATAATATAGAATATTAATAATTATAATATATGCTGGTATCTAGGTTAATATTTACAATGCATTTCGTGGTTGACTTGTTTATCTTGTTATTGATTGAAGTCGATTTGATTTGATTATAATCGTTATTTAGAACTTTTAAAATAATTATGATTAAGAATGGTTTCACGTTTCAATTTAGTTTGATTGACTGACATCTTTGTTAAATTTTCCAACCATGGCACATTAGTTTGATTAAACTTTGCAAGTTTGATCATGTTGGTTGCCCTAAAATTGAAAGAATTTATGTTTAAAGAATTCGAATCTAACC
This sequence comes from Tetrapisispora taiwanensis (nom. inval.), assembly GCA_030573835.1. Lineage (NCBI taxonomy): Eukaryota > Fungi > Ascomycota > Saccharomycetes > Saccharomycetales > Saccharomycetaceae > Tetrapisispora > Tetrapisispora taiwanensis (nom. inval.). The sequence goes on from JAJMDZ010000049.1 coordinate 52,930, forward strand.
TCATCTTGTATATATCTTTCTTACTTTTAAATAATTTGGAAATTATCAAATTAGTTAAACGATTCTTATCAAGTGCAATATTTGCATTTGGTACTGTTTCAATTTCATTTATTTCTTTTGACATAATTTTGACTTGTTCTCTAATAATTTTTAAAAGTATCAATTCTAAATTATCAACTTTTAAAAGATCTGATGGATATTCACATGAATAACTGGATGCTAAAATATCAATAGATGTATTTACTATATGATCTTCCATTCTCAATAACAGGATTTCATTGTATGGACAAAACATCACATTTAATTTGTTTAGTTCAGGATGTAGAATAGAATAATTGGCTGTTTTTATTAGTAACCTTACCAATGGATTCCTTGGAAATACATAATTATCAATATTTTTAAATTCAAATTCTCTATCGTGAATCGAAGTAGGTGATATTGGAGATACCAAGAGATCTAATTGTGGTTTATTTAATCTAATTTGAAACTCGTTTTTAATAAATTTAATAGGTGGGTTAAAATTATCATAATTTTTAATAAAACCAATTAAAAAATTTGGCGAATAATCTTTATCACCCCAATATCTATCTTGTAATAATTTCATTATGCCAAATGCTGGATTTATAATTAAAACATTTGAATTTTTATTCAAGGAATTTGAATATTTATTTAAAGTCATAAATAAACTTTTTGTGTTTGGTTCAGATATAATTAGATTATCAATAATAGACAGTTGACCATTTGAATATAACGGTGGATTACAAGCAGCCATAAATTGAATTGACGTTACATTATTATTTTTCTTCAATTGTAATATTAAATTTGAATCTTGAAATATAAAACGATCTAATTTTTTTTGATCCTGTAATAATAAAATGACTTCTGGGACTTTATTTTGGTTCGGTAGCCTTGATATATGAGATGCAATATAAAATGCTAATGGTGAAGCACCAGTGGCGTAGACTCTTGGTATGACATGAGATAGATGGTTTAATATAACCTTCTTCATCTCAAAAAATATTTTATAATTTTTTTCTTAGGGAAATGATAATAAATTAACGGTACATTAACAGATTGATTAAAGTGTAACTACTTCAGCTCTCAATTATACCATGAAGTAAAATCAATCATCAAATATAATCTTTTTTTTTTCAGTTGCTATTCATATCTATTCCCTTTAAACTCAATGAAATTGTTTGATCCATCGACTTCAAAAGTTGTTATTTCAAATGTCACTCGGCATCCATTTTTGTGAATTATAAGAATTCTGAGGGTTACAAGTAAAGGAATAATGATTGTGTTATTTAAGTTAAAACTATTTTAAATATATAGATGGCAACCTGAATCATTACTCTAGAATTTTTAGATATTGATATTTTGGTTCTTTGTATGTTTGTTAAATACAATTCCTTTCAAAAAAAAAAAACAGTAATTAAAGGATCCTTTAAAATCATTAAAAAAGATATAGATCTAGGATGTTAGTTGTTGGTTTAACTGGTGGTATTGCTAGCGGTAAGAGCACAGTCTCGAGGAGATTACAAGAATATTACGGTATAACTATTATTGATGCCGACCAAATTGCAAGAAATGTTGTTCAACCAGGACAATCTGCTTACAACAAGATTGTCGAACATTTTAAAATTAATATTCCTGATTTATTACTTCCAAATAATCAATTAAATAGAGCTGCATTGGGTCATTGGGTTTTTTCAAATAAAGATGAATTAAAAATATTGAATGGTATAACTCATCCAGCTATACGTTATGAAATTTTTAAATCGATAATATTATGTTATATTAAAGGTTATAAACTATGTATACTTGATGTGCCTTTATTATTTGAAGCAAAATTAGATATGTTTTGTGGAATATCAGTTAGTGTAATTTGTGATAAAGAATTACAAATTGAAAGATTAAAATCAAGAAACCCTGAATTATCAATAGATGAAATAAATAATAGATTGGATTCACAAATGCCAATTGATGAACGTATAACAAGATCAGATTATATCATTAAAAATAATTCAGATTTAGTACAATTATATGAACAGATAGATATTTTAATTAATAAAATAAAACCTACCTTATTAAGAACAATACTAGAATGTATACCACCATTGGGTTGCATAAGTGCAGTCGCCACAATTTGTTCAAATAAAATCATGTTGAAATGGAGAGAAACTCATCCCCAGCAGAAGGATAAACTAATATGATAATATAATAACATTATATAAATATTTTATAATAAATTAATAAATATAATTGAAAAATTCAGTGTTAGTTTCTATCAAATAATTGAAACTTTTCTATGAGAGAAGCTCTTGTTTTTCTATTTTTGAGAAAGCTTCGAACACCAAAGGAAAAAAAATTTAAAATGAAAAATTTCAATGGAAAGTTTCATCTTTAAACAGAGTTTTATTTTATTTTAAAGTTATGTTAATGTAAATGTATATAAGTATATTATTATCTTGTATTCTTATATTAAATTGTAAGTTATTGTATATTTGTTTCTTTCCTTGCTTTTTTGTTTGAAATAGAGAACGTCAAGAACAAGCTGTTACAAGAGATATTTATTTGAAGTTAAACACAAATACTTTTATTTTTGTTTTAGAGATGATGAATATTTTATTGAAGGGTACTAAAGTATCACGTTCAGTGGTCAGTCCTTTATTATTGAATGCGAATGTTATTAAAGGTTACCATGTCTCTGCTCTTAATTTAGCTTATTCATACGGTGGAAATGACCGTAATAGAAATGAAAACTATGGTGATAGAGATGGTGGTAGATATAATGGTGGAAGAAACAATTATAATAGATTTAATGATGGTGGCAACAATCGAAATTCAAGATATAATGGTGGAAGAAATAATAACTACCGTAATAATAGACGTCAGATGAAGAGACAACCAGAGGATGGTTTGAAAAAATCGAAGTTTACTAAAGTTGTTGTTGTTCCTAAAGAAAGTAATGAAGTTGAAATCACTTTAGATAATTTACACGATGAAAAAATTTTGAGTGATGATATTTATCAAGCTGTTAAAGCAATGGGGTTCCCAAGTTTAACTCCAGTTCAACAAAAGACAATTAAACCAATCTTAGAAAATGATAAAATTGATGTAATTACAAGAGCCAAAACCGGTACTGGTAAAACTTTTTCATTCTTATTACCAATGTTAGAACATTTAATTCGTGGTAACTTTAAGTCTGACGCTAATTCCATCAGAGCTGTTATTGTTGCACCAACAAGAGATTTAGCTTTACAAATTGAACAAGAAGTTAAAAAATTAAATGCCAAGAATTACAGTTTGAAGAAATTTGGTACAATTTCGATGGTTGGTGGTACTGATTTCAAAAGATCTATTAGAGATTTAACTTATAATAGACCAAATATTTTAATTGCCACACCAGGTAGATTAATGCAAACAATTGATTTATATGGAGATCGTTTTTTGAAAAATGTCGATTTTAAAATTTTAGATGAAGCTGATCGCTTATTAGAAATTGGTTTTAAAGAGGATTTGGAATCTATCTCACATGCCTTAAATGAAATAAATAATAATGGTACTGATCATATTAGAACATTATTATTCTCTGCTACTTTAGATGATAAAGTCCAAGTCTTAGCAAATGATATTATGAATAAAGATGAATGTTTATTCTTAGATACCGTTGACAAAAATGAACCTGAGGCTCATGAAAAGATAGATCAATCTTTAGTTGTCTCTGATTCTTATGCTGACAGTATGTTCGCTGCAATCCAACATGTTAAAGAAAAGTCAAACGAATCAAATGATTATAAAGCTATTTTATTCTCTCCAACTGTTAAATTAACTTCATTCATTTGTAAAAGGTTACAAAATGAAGTTTCAAGAAAATTACCAATTTTAGAATTTCATGGTAAAATTTCTCAACAAAAGAGAACATATCTAGTTAATGATTTTAAAAAAATGAAATCAGGTTTATTAGTTTGTACTGATGTTGGTGCTCGTGGTATGGATTTCCCAAATGTTGCTGAAGTTTTACAATTGGGTGTTCCAACTGAAGTTGCTAATTATATTCATCGTATTGGTAGAACTGCAAGAGCAGGTAAAGAAGGTTCATCTATTTTATTCGCTTGTAAAGATGAATTACCATTCATTGACGTTTTACGTAAAGAAAAAAACGTTGTGATTAAGAATCAAAGCACTTATAAACCAGATGAAGAATTAATTAAAAGTGTTACCTCTAAAATGGGCAGACCATTTTTCGTTAGAGAAGCTATTTTATCTGTTTTGTCATCGTATCAATCTTGTCAAGACGTCTATGATTTTAACCCTAATGAATTGTTCCCAAATATTGCTAAGAGTTATGGTGTTTTATTAGGTGATCCAAACTTGAGAATTCCATTCCCAGATCATTCTAAATTACAATTATTTGGTTTTGGTAGATCTCGTTTTGTCAATGAAATTTTCGATCTTGATGCTGATCCTGCAGAATTAGAAAAAGGTTTTAACGATGATTATAACGATAGAGGTTACAATAATAATCGAGGCTATAATAGAAATGGAGGTAATAGAAATTACGGCAACCAAAGAAATTTCCGTGGTAGATCCAATAACAGAAACAATGATTTTAGATTCTAATTTCAATATGGTAAATTATCAATGTCACTAGTTTTTATAAGTGAAATTACAAGTTAAAAGAAAAAAAATAAATTTGAATAAATAAATTCAAATTTTCAATATCAAACTCTGTAAATAAAATTTATTTGATTATGGTTTGTTGTTTGAATATAGTTTCTTTTCATTTACTCAAGTTTGCTGTTTTTTTCCTAACTTGTTTTATTTCAACAATACAATTTCATGTATATAGTTTTAAATTTAAAAATAAATATTTTATGTTTTAGCATTCATAAATATATATAATAAATGTAAAAATATTAATCTGAAGATTGAATTATCTGGTTTCAGTTGACTAAACTAATGGATTATGTCAGTAAACTTGTTTAATTTATTTTAAAAATCTAACTTTTTTCATTGAAATATTGTAATTTTTTGATCTTAAAATAAAGGTTTTATAACTTAAAAAATTGAAATTTTAAGATAAGGAAACAAGTTGGATCATCATAGAAACTGTATATTTAGATAATTATCGATTAGTTGGTGTTATTATCACATTAAGAGATTAAAGAATACTTTATTTACCTATTTAGATTAAAGTTTGGTTTTGAATATTTGTTTGAGCATTATCTCTTTTTTTTTTTGATAGTTTAAAAAGGTTGCATTCAAGTTAATTGACAGAAAACAAGTGAAAAGAAAAGAAAAGTTAAAGTTTCAAGATTTGACAAAGATCTGTGATTATTAAGTTATATTTAGTAAATTGACTTTAATTATGTTAAAATATTTGTTTAATATAACAGCTATAATATCGATGGATGATGAAGTCCATTCGCCTGATTTTAGAAAACCAACTGCTCAAGTTGTTACAACTCAATTACTTACTGCAACACTTTTAGGTTTGTTTGCTTTGATATCATTTTCTATATTATTGAAGAAATTACCAAGATTGTATGCAAGTAGAAAATATAAGAATGGTGGTGAACTTGCTTTACCCACTTGGGATACTTCAAATATATTTGGTTGGATCCCAGTTATCTATAGGATTAATGATGTACAGCTTTTAGAATATGCAGGATTAGATGCTTTTGTATTTTTAGGTTTCTTTAAAATGTGCATAAAATTCCTATCGGTGTGTAGTTTATGTGCAGTTATCATTATATCACCTATTAGATATCATCTAACAGGTAGGTATGATGATGGTTCAGAATATGGAGATGGCAATAGTTTAAACTCTAAGATACCAATCTATATTATTAAAAGATTTTCTTACCTAGATAAGATTAATCCAAATTATCCAGAGGCAACATATTTGTTTTTATTAATGTATGTAGTGTTCACCTACATATTTACATTTTTAGCAATCAAAATGTTAATGTCACAAACAAGGTTAGTCGTTAACACAAGACAAATGTATTTGGGTAAACAAAATGCTATGACAGATAGAACAATTATACTTTCAGGTATTCCAATTGAATTACGTGATACAACTAAATTGAAGAATAGAATTGAACAGTTAAATATTGGTAAAGTTTCATCAATTACTATCTGTAGAGAATGGGGTGTTTTAAATAGATTGTTTCGTTGTAGAGAAGATATTTTAAAAAAATTAGAATTGAAATATGCAGAATGTCCAATTGAATTATTAAATAATGATGAAAGAGTTGGTGGTGAAAATTTTAATTTAAATGTTAATCGTCCTAATGCAAATAATAGTAACTCTAATCGTAGTGAAACAAATAATGATGAACAAAATCATTCAAATAATAATTCAGAACGAAATGATATTGAAAATCAATATTATAATGAAAATATTGACGAATTGGAAGATAACTTCCTTTATTCAGAATTACAAATTAATGAAAGACCAACAATTCGTACATCATATTGGGGATTGTTTGGTGAACGTATTGATGCAATTGATTACTATTGGAAACAGTTAAAGTTTATCGACCAAGAGATTGAAACCGCTAGAAAAAATCATTATTCTGCAACGCCAACTGCTTTTGTAACAATGGATTCTGTAGCTAATGCACAAATGGCTGCTCAAGCAGTTTTAGACCCAAGAGTAAATTATTTTATCACCAAATTAGCTCCAGCACCACATGATATCAAATGGGATAATGTTTGTTTATCAAGGAGAGAAAGGTTGACAAAAGGTTATGCAGTCACTGTTTTCATTGGGTTATCAAGTTTGTTTTTAATTATTCCAGTTTCTTATTTAGCTACACTTTTGAATTTAAAAACGATATCAAAGTTTTGGCCAAGTTTAGGGAAATTGTTAAAAGAAAATAAATGGGCACAAAACTTAGTAACAGGTTTACTTCCAACATATTTATTCACATTATTAAATGTTGTGATTCCATATTTTTATGAATATATCACTGAATACCAAGGGTTAGTATCATATGGTGAAGAAGAAACTTCATTAGTTTCAAAAAATTTCTTTTATATATTCGTCAATTTGTTCTTAGTTTTTACATTAGCCGGTACTGCCTCTAATTATTGGGGTTATTTAAGTGACACTACAAAAATTGCATACCAATTAGCCACTTCCATTAAAGAATTCTCATTATTTTATGTTGATTTAATTATTTTGCAAGGTATTGGTATGTTTCCTTTTAAATTATTGTTAGTCGGTAGCATGATTGGGTTCCCATTATTTAAAATTCAAGCTAAAACTCCAAGACAAAGAAAAGAATTATATAATCCACCAATTTTTAATTTTGGTTTACAACTACCTCAACCAATTCTAATATTAATTATTACATTAATTTATAGTGTTATGAGCACCAAGATTTTAGTTTCCGGTTTAGCATATTTTGTCATTGGGTTTTATGTTTATAAATATCAATTAGTATATGCCACTGATCATTTACCTCATTCAACCGGAAAAGTTTGGCCATTAATCTTTAGAAGAGTAATTGCAGGTTTATTACTTTTCCAATTGACAATGGCAGGCACATTAGCAGGTTTTGAAGGAGGTTGGATCCTATCTTCATGGTTATTGCCATTACCAATGATCACCATAAGCCATCTATATGATTTCCAAAATAATTATTTACCATTATTGAAATATATTGCATTAAGTTCGATCAAAGAAAACGAATTAGAAAATAACGAAGGCACAGCAACAGTTTATGAATCTTACGAATATCCATATTTAGTGGAAGGTTTAGATAGTCCCATGTTATAATAAATAAAATAATTAATGTTTTAATGACATTAACATCAACTTTTGTTTGTCACTTCCCCCATCATTCCATCATTTATTGATTAGTATGGTGATCCGGGTAATCGGTGTTATGAAACTTTTTGAAAAAAAAAATCGATGAGCTGAAAAAAAAAATTAACACACTGAAGTAAAAGTTGACTATAATTATTAATCTAAGTTATAACATTTTAAATTAATAAAATTTATATATTTTTTGTAATATTCATACTAATGCAATCATTTTAATTTAATTAACTTAATATATTATTTATTCCATTATATTTAATTGCATTATTTTTTTTTTTCATATCTATTTAGAAGTTTAGTTAAACCAGATTTAAAGTTTTTAAGGACATCAGGAAACTTAATCAGAAATTTTGTAAATTAGGTTAAGGTTATATCTATTCTATTGATTAATATTCAGTCTAGTGCCACTGTGTTGTTATATTATAAAATAAGTTTTAAATTGTTTTAATTATCAAAAATGTCCAGAGTCGGTGTTTTAGTTATGGGACCTGCCGGTGTAGGTAAGAGTACTTTCTGTAACTCTATTATTTCTCATATGCAAACTATTGGTCGTAGGGCCCATATTGTAAATTTAGATCCAGCTGCTGAACCAAATAAGTATGAATTTACAGTTGATATCAGAGATTTGATTTCTTTAGATGATGTTATGGAAGAATTAGATTTAGGTCCAAATGGTGCATTAATATATTGTTTCGAGTATCTACTTCAGAATCTAGATTGGTTTGATGAAGAGATTGGTGATTATAATGATGAATATCTAATATTTGATTGCCCTGGTCAAATTGAATTATATACACATATCCCTGTACTACCTAATATTGTCCGTCATTTACAACAACAATTAAATTTTAATTTATGTGCTACATATTTAATGGAAGCTCCATTTATAATAGATAGTTCCAAATATTTCAGTGGTTCATTATGTGCTATGTCTGCAATGATTTTATTAGAACTACCACATATAAATGTTTTAAGTAAATTGGATTTAATTAAAGATGAATATAATCGTAAAAAATTGAAGAGATTTTTAAATCCAGATCCATTGTTATTAGCTGATGAAGCTGAAGAAATTAATCCAAAATTCCAAAAATTAACGAAAAGTATTGCTAATTTAGTTGATGATTTTGGTATGGTTCAATTTTTACCATTAGAATCTAATAACCCTGATAGCATAGAGACAATCTTATCTTATATTGATGATGTTACACAATGGGCTGAAAATCAAGAACAAAAAGAACCAAATGATCAAATTGATATTGAGGAAATGTAATTATACCAATAGTTTATTCAACAAACATTACTTTTTAATCAAAAATATCATTAGATCATAATTTTAGGCATTATCTTTTTAAGAAGGTTCAGATAAAATATAAAATTAAAAAAGAAAACTAAACACAAAAAAAGAAGTCTAATCGATGCCAATATTGTTCATTTCTCTATTTCTATAAAATTATCAATGTGTAAAATTTTTATAAAATGCATTATTAGGTTAATAAAAATAATTATTACCATGAATATTAAAGTTTTAAACTTTTATTTCATTAATTTAGGTATATTTTGACAATCACCTAAAACAATTAAATCAACGTTACCGATTGTATCCAGTATACTCTTTGATGGCGGTTCTTTATTAATATATATAACGTACCCCTTAGAGGCTCTAACTTTATTAACAAATTGTTTTGTTAAAGTCTTAACACCGGGAATATTTAAACTGGTTCCAGCGATAATTAAACAATCTGGTTTCTTTTTCAAATCGGAATTTGCAATTTGTCCAATAATATCACCTTCAGGATGCACTTCATTATATAATACAATTCTTGGTCTAACTTTTCCAACACCTTGTGAACGAATACCTGCTATTTTTCTTACATTTTCAAATTCAATACATTCTTTACAAGATGGAACAAATTCAATTTTATCATTTATCTCTATATCATTAAATTCGTCATCTTGTGATTCTTCAACAGTATTAAATAAACTTGGTTCCAGTTCACTAATCTTAGAACATTTATTACATTGCATATAATTTATACTGCCATGTAATTGAATTGTATTTGGAGGAGAAATTTTTTTAGAAAATTCTAAAGGAATTTTTGTTGATAAATTTGGTAATTGGACATCCAAACCATCAATATTCTGTGTATATAATCTTAATAATCTACCAGAAGATGATAAATCATTTAAATAATTATGGAAATGGGTTGGTTTAGTCTCCTTTGATAATTGATGTAATTTTTTAATCATAAAATTGAACTGTTGACTTATTTCATCATTACTATATACTCTATTAAAATCAAATAATTCTTTACCATTTGAAATTTTTTTCGATTTACTTTTTAAAGTTGTAAATAAACCATTACTTGATCTAAAATCAGGTATACCAGCATCAACAGAAATACCAGCCCCTGTAATAACCACTATTTTTTTACTATATAATAAAACATATTCTAAAAAACTTTTGTTATCATTATTATCATTATTAAATAAAGAATTTTCAATCGAAATATCCTTAAAATAATCATCAATATTAAAAATTTCATTAATTTGTGGTTTATACTTTAATTTTGGTTTTCTAATACCATTTGTTAGTTGTAAAATTAATTTTTTAGGCTTTGCATCATTTTTTGTTTTCTTATTAACTTTACTATTATCTTTCTTAATTGTAGATGGTGGTGTCAATGGTAATTGTAAATTACCATCATTCTTCAATTTAATTTCCATATCTGTTTCATTACTCATATTGAAATAAATGTCACAAATGAGTTATTGGTTTTTAATTACTGATGTAAACTTAAGAAATTATATAAGGGAAACTATAATAATCAAGAAATTACAAATATAAATTATAAATGAATTATATTTTAATATAAAATCATTTATATATATATTTTTGGTTCATTGCCTTTAAAAATTCATTTTACAAAAATTAAATAAACTTCCTAATTAGGAAATGTAATGATTTGGGACCAAAAAAAAATTACAGCCATTAAATAAAATTTCATTATTCTTGTCAAGGTTTATGTGTTTTTAAATTGAATTTGCATTGTTTATATCAATAAAATATATGAATATTCATAGTCTTATAATGTGTTGATACAAATTTAGAGGTTAAATATCATTTATTCATTACAATAAATATTATCATTTCATTCTTATTCACTATCAAATATTATCAAAATTAACTACGGTATAGCATTTATATTTCAGAATTTCAACTGTGTCGTATGCAATGACCAGTTTCGATGGAATTTTTGAAATTTTTTGAAAAAAAAAAAAAAAAAAAAAAAGAAAAAAATTGTTTTTAAAACCTTATAATAATAAATAGTGGTGAATTAATGATTTATAATCTAGTTTAAATGATTCAAATAATAATTATTAATTAATTTAAATAATATAATAACATAATTTATTATATTATATTTCATTTGTCGATTTGCTTTGTGTGTGTTTTTTTGTTACTTGAACTTTTATCCTTATAATTTAATGAAAGTTTAAATAAACGAAAACTATATTTGAAATACAGAGACATACATAAATTATTATATTTTTTTTTTGGAATTATGGTTGAAATAAGTGAAATTAAAGATAATAGTACTGTTGGTACTAAGAATACAGGTTCAGCAACACGTACTGCTACTCATACACATATTAAAGGTTTAGGTCTTGATGAACAAGGTATCGCCAAAAGAGTCGAAGGTGGTTTCGTTGGTCAAGTTGAAGCTAGAGAAGCATGTGGTGTTGTTGTTGATTTGATTAAAGCTAAAAAAATGTCTGGTAAAGCTATTTTATTAGCAGGTGGCCCTTCTACTGGTAAAACTGCTTTAGCTTTAGCTATTTCTCAAGAATTAGGTCCAAAAGTTCCATTTTGTCCCTTGGTTGGTAGTGAACTATATTCTGTTGAAGTCAAAAAAACTGAAACTTTAATGGAAAATTTTAGAAGAGCTATTGGTTTAAGAATTAAAGAAACAAAAGAAGTCTATGAAGGTGAGGTCACTGAACTGACTCCAGAGGATGCAGAAAATCCTTTAGGTGGTTATGGTAAAACTATTTCACATGTTGTTGTTGGTTTGAAATCTGCAAAAGGTACAAAAACTTTAAGATTAGATCCTACCATTTATGAAGGTATTCAACGTGAAAAAGTTAACGTTGGTGATGTCATTTATATCGAATCAAATACTGGTGCCGTAAAGAGAGTCGGTAGATCTGATGCTTATGCAACAGAATTTGATTTAGAAACAGAAGAATATGTACCATTGCCAAAAGGTGAAGTTCATAAAAAGAAAGACATTGTACAAGACGTCACTTTGCATGATTTAGATATTGCAAATGCAAGACCACAAGGTGGCCAAGACGTCATATCGATGATGGGTCAATTAATGAAACCAAAAAAGACAGAAATTACAGAAAAATTAAGACAAGAAGTTAATAAAGTTGTTGCAAAATATATTGATCAAGGTGTAGCAGAATTAGTTCCAGGTGTATTATTCATTGATGAAGTTAATATGTTAGACATTGAAATCTTCACTTATTTAAATAAAGCTTTAGAATCTGAAATCGCTCCAATCGTTATCTTAGCATCTAATAGAGGTATGACTACTGTTCGTGGTACTGAAGACGTAGTCTCTCCACATGGTATCCCACCAGATTTAGTCGATAGATTATTGATCGTACGTACTTTACCTTACAATAGAGATGAAATACGTACTATCATTGAAAGAAGACTAAATGTAGAGAATTTGAAATTACATTCTGATGCACTAGATTTATTAGCTGATATGGGTATAGAGACTTCATTGCGTTATGTTTTACAATTACTATCACCATGTGGTATTTTGGCTCAAACTTCTGGTCGTGATGAAATTGTAGTTAGTGATATTGAAGAGGCTAAATTATTATTCTTGGACGCTAAGAGATCAACAAAAATTTTAGAATCAGCTGCTAATTACTTATAAATAAGAAAATATTTTAATGTTTGACTTTTTTTTAATCCAAAATGGAAAAAATATTAAATATCAATTTATACAATTATGGAAATAAAAAAAATAAGAACATTAGAGATAGTTTATATATAGACTATTTAACAATTTTATGTATTAATAATTCAAACTAATGAATATATTTGGAAAATAAAATAAAAATAATGTATATGTTCATTGATTTCTTGTTTATTTATTTTATTTTATATATTACATATGAAGTTTCCGTATTTTAATCTCTATATAATTTTTAATCTCTAATTTTCTGCTAAACTAGAAATTTCATTCAAAAATTCATTAGGAGAAATAATGTCAGTGCTACCATACATAACTTTCTTTGGATTATGAAGTTCTGAATGTGCCCATTCTTGTAAGTTTTGGTATTCTAAATAATTACCACCTCCAACAACAAATACAATAGATTTGTTATAAGATTGTCTTTTTGGTTTTTTAGTTTGAGAACCTCTAGTGGCTCTAGGATCTAAGTATAAATAACTATCCGTTGTTTCTAAATTCTTTTGGGAACTATTAATAGGATCCATAATAGCTTCAACAATATTAGTAATTGGAATAGTTTTCTTTTCTGGTAATAATTTCTTAATACCGGTAATTAAACTACCAACACCACCTTGTAATTTACCTTCTGTTAAATTATATAAACCGGATAATGTTGTTGAACCTTGTGTTGTTTTATTTTCTGGTTTACCACTTTCTAATGATTTATTCTGTAATGACATTTGTGATAATTTCATGAATTCTCTTAATTTATAAATATATTTAAAAGCATCAATTTTAAAATTATTTTTTTCAAAATAATTTTCAACATCTTTAATAAATTCATTTGGTAAACCGTTTGTTGATGTTAAAAATAAATAAACAAATGTTCTTAATTTATCATTCAAATTATTTGTTTTACCATCATTTAATAATTCCATAAATTTTAATTTTAAATTTTTATTATCTGGATCTTGTTCAATTTCAAAGAAAGAATCTAAATGTTTACTTTCTAACTCGGCTAATAATGCAGAGAAAATATTCATATGATTATCAATAATTGCTTTTCGAGCAGTTAATTCTGGTAATTTCTTAACAGCTTCTTGCATTTTTAATGTATCACTATTTGAGTTTGGATCCAAATTACTTAAATCAGTTATACCGGTTTTTTTAGTAATTTCTTCAGCTTCTTGTTTATATTTTGATAATTCTAATTCAACATTCTCAGCAGCTTCTGGAAATGGTAAATGAGAATTTTGTCTCCAGAAAAAATCATTTGGATCTAAATCATAAGTTTTAAATTTTTGTACTGTTTCGTTTTCATTTTCAGAGGTTGCATTTGGTTTTGTGCCCTTAATTGGAATTGAAACTCTATTTTTAGATAAATTGAAAATATCAAAAATCATACATTGATAAATCCAAGAATGACTAAACATACAAGCAAAATCAATATTTCTATCTAAAATGACTAAAACATATCTGTCTAAATAATCTTCTGAAGATGATGATGAATTTGGTGATAATTTAATATTAATAACATAATCACGTAATTTTTGACTTAATTTTTGAGCAATAATTTCAGCTGGACCACCAACTGGTGCTCTAATAATTGGGATTGTATTTGTAGTAATAATTGTATTAAACAAACCATTTGAAATATTTTCACATAATGTATTGATAACATCTTCTGTTGATTTTGGATTATTTAATATAGAATAAGTATTATTAATTTCTAATGAAAATAATTCTGGTTCTGTGACAACAAAATTTAAATATTGATCATAAACTTGTTTAATTTTATCTGATTTTCCAACTAATGTAACTTCTTTAGCAAATTCTTCTAATAAAGATCTTTCTAAATTTGTTGTGAAATTAATATAATATTCAGAATAATAATCATTTTTAATATCTCTTGTTATTATATCCAAATTTTCCTTTGTTGGTGAAACAAAATAAATTGCAGGAACGTCATTAATTGGTGTTCTTTTATTATTAATTAAATAATGAATAGTGATACCACATTTTAATAAATCATTGACTCTCAAAATTGATGAAACAATTCCCATTGTAACTTCATCTAAAATTAATACTTTCCAAGATAATTCAGAATCATTAAATGAATTTTCTAAATCAATTGTATCTAATAAATTACCACTAGTTTGTGTTGAGTTAGCATTACTTTGACCATTCAAATTTGTAACACTGCTGGATCTATTTTGATTATTTAAATCATTATTTTGTAATTCATTTAAATTCAATTTATTTAAAAAAAGCATTTTAACAATTGCATTAATTTGCAAGTCTCTTAAACTTGTTTCATCTCTAATTAAAAGATTTTCAGACATCTCTCTTGTTACCTCTGTTATCAAATCTTTCCACTTTATAAGTTCTACTTGTTCAAATATATAAAAATATCTATACAATAAAAAATAAATAAAAATTATATATATATAATTAATATTGCTTCTTTATATATATATATATAATATAAATATACTTTTTCCACCTCTTTAACAATTAAAAATCTACAATATGTATATATATTTTATTTTTTTACTATTTCAAAAAAAATAAACGCCAACAAATACACTAAGTATTACCTATAATTCGTATAATTTGATAAAAAAGATAACTATGTATGTTTGCGCCGACCTTGAACACTGTCACTATAATAAGATAATAATATTATCTTATTATGCAATAACACAATTATTTATATTGTTTTAATTATTATTATTCCATTAACTAATTAAAATTAAGAAGATCATTAAAAACAATAAAATTGTTCTTTTAATTTTATAATTAGTATTCCCTTTATATATGTTTTTTTTTGTTTATTTTAATTATAAGAATAAAATAAATCTCTTCAAGATAAGATAAGATTTGTCTCTTTATATATAATTTTAAAAAAAAATTGGGGTAAAAAATTGGAGTAAAAAATTGGAGTAATCTTAGATGCAAATCCTTTTTTGATTTTTATTTTTTTGTGTCACAAAAAAATAAATTAATTTCTTTGTTTATGACATTAATAATTTTAGCCGCCAATGTAAAAATTAAAAGTTTAATTTAATAAAATATTTTTTTATATATAAAGGAGGCTGTTTTATTTTTTATTTTATTTTAAAATTCTATTCTATAATAAAATAATTCACTTTTTTTTTAATAAATATAATAGTACAAAGGATTAAACAAATCATTTAAATAACATAAAGGTATGTTGAAAATTTTATAATTATATATATGTGTATCAATATTAATTTTTTCTAGTTATATTTTATTTTTTTTATTAATTTGAATTTAAAATAAGAATTGAAATAGTAAACAATACAATCAGATTAATATATATGTATTTGGTTGTGATTGTAATGTTTTTTTTTTGGGTTTGATTTAGTTATGTTTTTTCCTAAAAATTATTAATAGTACTTAATATAATTCAGTGTTCGTTTAAAATGAAAAGTATTATATTGTTGAAAACTATGATTACAATAATGATTCAATCCTTTATATAATCATATTTTCAATAAGTATTTTATTAAACTGTTGGATTTCTTTAAACGAAAAATAATTTGTTATATTAATTTCTCAAAGTGATTAATTATACAGAAAAAACATTTTTATTATGATTCATTTTAAAGAAATATTGAATTTATTCATTATCAACCAGTATTAATAATTTTTTAAAGGAGCATATAATATTGAATCTTACCGATTTAAGAAATCTTTGGTGAGATCCGCCTATTTTTTTCATACTATTATTAAAACTGTTGTTTTTAACTCCTTCTAATGTTGAATATTTTAACCTTTGAATTTAATAAATTTCAAGGACTTTGTATATAGGTTTCTTTAAGAAACATAATAACAAATATCAAAATATTGTTTATACCCAGTTCTGTTTGCCTTTTTATGGTATAAGTTGTAATATTAATGATCTAGAAGTTATACTAAGATTATTAATAATATTTTTATTATGTTAATTGCCATGAGATCTATAAATTACAAGAGAAAGAGAGAGAGAAAGAAACGTTTTGTTCAGGCTTTTAGTAAAATTAAAAAGAAATTCCAAGATACTGTTTTTAACAAATAATTCACATGTACAAATATTAATCACACGTTATATTTAACTACAATTTAAATATTCAAAAAATAAAGTCCTTATTTATTAAAACATTATGATTAAATTTGCTGAGCATCTCAACAAAAACACCCTTTAAAAAAAAAAAAATTAGAATTTAGTAACAAAAATATTTTATTTTGTTATGTTACGTTTTATTTCCGTTTGTTTTTCAAACCTGTTTTCACTATTTAATTGATTTAACTTTAATGGGTCTTTTATTACTAAAAATATTTCAAATAAAAATTCACACACAAACATATGTATAGTAACCATTACCATTGTTTTCGGGAAGTACTATTTATTTTATACATCAATTTTAATGAAATCAAAATATTAAAATTCGATCCTAAGGCATCAATAATTAAAAAATTAATTCCGAAATAATCTTAAGTACTAACTAACTGTTTTCTGCCTTCTTTCTTTATTTTTTTATAACTATGGATATTTCGCTTTAAAGGTATCTTATAATATCTAAAATTTTGATGAAAAATAAAATAAAATAAAATATTTTGAAATTTAAAATTATCATAGTAGAAGCACTTTTTTTTTTGTTGAGATGACTATTTCATATATTAATATTAATAATATCAATTTAGAAGAAAAACTTTATTGAAAACAGCTTTAATATTAATATATACATATATTCATTTAAAATAAACATATTTTCATTAATATATAAAGGAAATACTATAAAAAAAGAATAACAGTAAACCAAGGTATAATTAAAAGTTAATATAAAAAATACTTATATTTAACAATAATCTAATATTTGCATATAAAAGAAATAATTTACAATCAGACGATTATATTACTAACCTAATATCTTATTATAACAAATAATAATTAAAAATTAGAAACTATACAACCCAAGTTAAAGAGACATACTTAGTTATGCATAATAAATTAACAGAATACAATAAATCAAAAATTAACAATATATAAATATTTGCAATATGATAAGGAATAGATCAAACGCAAATGTTGTAAAATACACAATGAATGAAGATCAGAAACCTGATTTTTCTAATGTACAAAATAATATATCAATATCAGATTCTAAAAGTAATCTTAATGATATAAATAAATTATTAGGTGTACATGAAATACAGAAACCTTCGATACAAGAAAAACCAAAAATAAATATTATAACTAAGCATTCATTATTTTTATTAAGTTATTCAAATATTCAACCTACAGAAAAACCAAATTTAGTTGATACTCTGCGAAAGGAAAGAATTCAATATAGTAAAATAAAAGAATTTACGTCGTACATTTTTATTGATATACCTGTTGTAGATTATTATAATTATAAAATGGATTCAAATCAAGAATTTCTAAATTCAAATAATAATAATAATAATATAAATATAGATAAAGTTGTTAAAAAGGTTAAAATAAATAAAATAAGGGAATCGATTTTAAATGCAATTACAAATAATAATAAGCATATGTGGGATAAAATAATACAAGAATCAAAGGATAATGAAGTTAAAGTAGATATTAAAATTAATTCTTCTGGATCATTAATATACATTGAAACTATAAAATACGTTATGGAAAGTATTTTCAATATATTACTAAAACCTAAAAAAAACGATAACATTAAACTGCAATTTCATGTTGAAGTATCTACCATTTCATTAAAATGGCTAAATTCATTTATTAAAAACCCACATTTACAGCATAGAATAAAATTCATTAATAGAAACCCTGGCATATTACATCATAAAAATTATAGTAACCCATTCAAAGACTATTTTGTACTATTAAATGATCGTTACGTTAATTATGATCGTGATAATATAAATTTGCATAATCCGCAAACGTTTTCAAAAAGGGAATCCATTTTAGTAATAACAAACAATACAGGAATCAAAGCTTTATTAACTATATTATCCGATAAACCTTTAATTAAATTAATTTCTCAAGAATCCTTAGCATATTTAAACGACTTTGAAAATATAAATAGTCAAGACGGTCGTTCTACATCACATGAAGATACTGATGATGGTTTGCCAAAATTGAAAAGAGAATCTTCATCTTTTATCTCTCTTCAACATTCAATGTTAACCTCTAATAAAGAAAAATCAATAAGAATTAGATCATTATCTATAAATAGAAATAAGATTAGTGATAAACAGAATATTGATAATATTTTAGGTGGTAAAAAATCTTTAAAGCTAGATGATTTGTATAATGACGATTCCGATTCAGGTTCTGATATATTGGATGATTCTGATGACCAAAGCAGTTCTGGTGAAAATGAATCTGGTGAAATTTTATCAATAGTAATTCCAACAAAATTATCAAGAACTAATTCAGAACTTAGTGTCAATAATAAATTATACCCAATAACTAAAAATAGATTTAGATCGTTAAGTTTAATGGAACAGAATTATGGAAAAAATAATAGAGGCGCAACTAACAACAACATTGATAGTGTATTGAGGAAAAATAACACGTTTATTGCTTTAAAGAATAACAAACCTTTTACAGCTTCAATCCCGGTTATGGAACCAATCAAACTATTAAACAGTAGAGATAGTACAGATTCCAGTTATACGGCTACCGATATTACAGATGAAGAGGATCTGGATTTAGATGATGTATATCATATTAATGATAAACATGGAAGTAATTCCGTTAATGGCAATATGAGTATTGATAATAACCCAGACGTTGAAAAAGAATCCAAGTATAGTAATATATATGTACATGATGGAGATTTTAGCGATTTATTATTATATCCTCCATCGATTAGTAAAAAGAAGAAAAGAAGAAGTACATTAACAAATGGAGCAAACTCTTCACATACAAATACGAATAACGGTCCAATCCCTCCTGAATTTTACTCAAGAATTTCCACTCCAACTGCAAGTAGAACGAGTTCTAATTTATCTATTGCCAATATGACATACGTGATCCCACAAAAGATGACTGTATTTGATCAAAATGTGAATAGCACTGATAGAATATTTGAAAAAAATTTAATTAAAAAATCCTTTGAAGAAATAAGATCTCAAAATTCTACATCGAATTTATTTGGAGCCTTGATGGGTGGTCATAATTATGAAGTTGATAATGACTCAAATTATAATCCTTTGGCATTGAACTTTAGATCTAAATCGAAACGTCAAACTCAATTTCCTAACTTCTTATCACCCTCTCCTCTTCCACCAAACATTGTTGAAATGGATGAAGAAGATATGATGATGTCTGGCACAAGCAAAACCTCTGAGACAGGATCGAATGTAAATTCATTTGAACAAATTAATGATTCAAAACAAAGTGATAACAAATTTGTCTTTAAGAGAAGAGAAGATAATAAAATTAATAATTTTTTGACGGGATTTAATGATGATGAAAATTTAATCGGGAATTATAAATTAGAACCAAATTTTAAGAATTCATCATCTTCAAATTTAGCATTAATAAATAAAAAGGTTGATATAGAATCATATAATAATGACAACTATACTACATCTAAAAATGATAAACATGTTCGTCATAACTTTGGTATATCGTTATATGATGAAGGAAGTGATTCCACTGAAACCATAACACCAAAGAATATTCAAGAACGTGATAATGAAAGTGAATTAGAGAATATCGTTAAGAAAACTAATTATAAGAAGGTATTTACAGTTGATCTGTACGGTGATGAAGATGTTGGAAATTCAGATGCATGGTATTTTGGTAGCAATAACTGAAATTTTATGTATTTTACATAAACTTTATATAATTTTTATTATTATATGAATTATAAATAAATATTTGAATTTTCAATGAAAGGAAAACCTTTGTTTCAATAAATATTATATATTTTTTTCTTTAATTAATTTTATTTTGTTTTTTATATTGTTACAGAAAGTTTATATTTAGTAAATTGTTTCATAAATTGTAGTCACTAGAGGTTTATTAAACCTATAATTTGAAAGATATAACAAATTATTATATGCTAGTAAATTGTAGAGTATAATAATATTATATGTTTGTAAAATAAAATGCAAACACTAATAATACTGCAAATGATAAAACCGACATGCTAATGATGAAATCAAATTTATTAACTCTTTTATCTATTTTATATGCTGATAGATCAGTTATTGTGTTCAGTGAATTTGATGTAGTTACGGGTAAAGGTAAAACTTCCTTATCTTTATTCATTGAACGATCGATTCTTGATACTAGTATTTTATTAAATTTATTTGGATAGAAATGAATGAACACCATTACAATTGAAGTTAATAAAGACATTAGAGAATACATTTTCAAAGGTGTATAAGGATTTGCTAAATAACATATATTTGTTTGATAAGTATTCTCAGCTTCTGTATTACTTGGGTTGTATAATGATATCAATTGAATAGCTGGTTTGTTTATACCCATGTTCATTGCACATGATTTAACTGTTATTTCTTCAGCAGATTTAGTTTTACCATTTAATTCATAAGTATGTTCGACTTTACAATAATCATGATCATCACCTGAAAATAGAGCAATTGGTTGAATACTCTTTAATACATTTTGTGAAATGTCATAATCAATTACAGTTTGATATTGGTCTCCTTTGACCATTGGGAAAGGCTTTTTGGATTCTCTATCTGAACCACAAGTTTGTTTTGTCGGATCTCTCCAAAGTGGCACATGGGTAAGTAAAATGTTTGGGTATTGATGCTCTCTTTTCTTAAATTCATTTAAAAATTCTTTTGGAACATTTGAAATATTTGTATTTTGCATATCAGAAAGGGAAATTGTATCAAGTAACACAAAGGTATGATTCCCGACAACATGAGAAGAAGATGTTTCACCAAAATAGGTAACAAATCTTTCAAAGCTCGATTCAATAATAGTATCACCAAACCCAATGTCATGGTTACCTGGTAGAGACATTACAGTTTTTCTGAAAGATTTTTTAGGAAATATACTGTTAAATCTTTGATATTCTTTTTGCCAATAATCATCATCCCAATATCTACCACCATCGAATAAATCACCTAGAAAGAAAGTGCTGTCAGGGTCTAAGTAATATTGTGAATATTTCCAATTTTTTCTATGATAATTATCTAGAATGACTCTTGTTAAATAATTGACAAATGCTGGTCTACCAGGGTATGAATGTTTATCCATTATTTGTGGATCAGCAAATAAACTAACTCTATGAGCTTCTGCATTTGTTGGCCAATCTTCCCATCTCTTCCAGTCACATTTTTTTAAAGCTCTCTTCACAACAGATCTTTCGTAATAATGAATTAAACTTACCCACATAAGGAAAAGTATTATAATATATCTGATAGGTATAGATGAATATTTTGATTTCATAGTTTTAGTTTTTGTTGTCATTTTATCGTCATCTGAAAATGCCATGTCACTAGTTTTATTTGACTTCGGTATCAATTGTTTTGAAATATTTCTTTGAAACATTACCAGTCAATAATTAACACATTAATATTAATATATACAGCAACAACCTTTATAATAATTAATTTTCCAGGTTGGTTATACAATTATCTACACAATTTTATAGTTTCAGTGAATTCTATGTTTTGTTGTTGCTTTAATAAAACAAGCAATTAGCAATTGAAGAAACCAGTGCACAGTAAACTTGAATGTCGATATCGATTATAATTTATAGATTCAAATTAGCAAACCTTAATGATTACAATTGATTGAACTCATTACATTAACTTATCTCTTTAAAGGTAGGTATTTACTATCTCAATTTTATATCATTTTGTGGAATTCAGTCTCAAGAAAAAAAAAGTGAAAAAATAAAAAAAAAAAAAGATATTAAAGGACAAACAAACTTTCGGTTTAAGCACATCTTGGTTGATCTCAATTTATTAGACACTTTTAATGATTCACATATGAGAGTTACTTTCTTTAAATCATTACTATTGGAGGTGGTTACTATGAAGAATTGTAAATGTAAATTTGTTATGCTATTGTTGTGGTATGTATATGTATATGATTATTTATTAAAGCTATAAAGATATTAGGGCGAAGAATCTAGTTTGTTTAATTAACTTTTGCCAATGTTGTAATTTCATTTTGTAACTTAGTGTTTGTGAATGAATGCTTTTGAGGTGAACTGATTATCAAATCTTTTTATCTTTTTTGTTTTATTCTTGGATTTGATTTTAAAAAATTGTGCAATCACTCTTCGTCTTCCACTTTCGATAAGTATTCATTAATGAACGATCTCTTTTGTGCAGATCTTAATATATTAAAGACATCTCCAGAATATGGTTGAATGTCAGAGTTCTCGGGAACTGCGATAGTTTTAGATCTTAAACTGTATTCTTCTGAATCATCTAGTAACATGATATCTCTTCTTAATTCATATAATTTAATGTAATATAAATTTAAATTTCTTAGTACAAATTCTGATACTATTATATTCTTGTAACCTTTAGAAATTTTCATATTTTGAGGTTCATCATTAATTTCATCAATAATTAATTCACGAATTTGTTCTGTTGATGTAGAGATATATTTCATTAATAATAATAAATCACCATAATTAGAAAATTCTACCAAAGAAAGATTACAACAAATAAAGATAATATGTTTCATTTCATTTTCTCCAATATTGGCATGTGAAATGTTGGTAATATACTTGTTTAAAATCTTTAAAATAATTTTA
Source organism: Tetrapisispora taiwanensis (nom. inval.) (assembly GCA_030573835.1). NCBI lineage: Eukaryota > Fungi > Ascomycota > Saccharomycetes > Saccharomycetales > Saccharomycetaceae > Tetrapisispora > Tetrapisispora taiwanensis (nom. inval.). The sequence continues at coordinate 76,500 of JAJMDZ010000049.1, forward strand.
AAAAATTTATTAGAATTGTTCTTACCATCTTTTAAAATTGTTTGTATATCTTTTAAAGTTTTATCGTTATAATAATAATTAACTTCTTCGGTTAACGAGGAGTAGTCTGCAGCAATTGTAATACCTTGAGAAATACCATTAAATATCATTGTTTCGTATTTTTCTGATAAATCACTTAGTATCTTCGATGAAAGTTTATGCAAATAAGGATTTTTAGAACTTAGAACCCCAATTACAGTTGGGATACAATGTGATGGATTAGTGTAGCCAAATTGTAGAATAACACGAATACATCTTAATGATACAATCGAATGACGTGTCTCTGGTGATAAACAAAGTGTTAGGATATATTTCAAAAACCTCGAAACTAAAGCTGAACATAGACCATCGTTGACACGCGATATCTTCTTATTTGAATTAACTTTAGTTCGTAAATGGTATGTAGATGAAATTGATCTTGAAACACCAACTTCTCTAACAGATTTCTTTTCTTCTTGAATGAAAAAATCGAATAAGCCTTCAACTAAGACTAGTTGAATATCAGCAGGCCCAGACTTTAATTCTTCATCATAAATGTTCAAAATATGTCGAGAATTGAATAATTTTGGATGGCTACTGCATAATTTTATCAAATTCTTAATTGAAATTCTACGAATAACATGATTGATTTTCTTATTTGATAAAACTAACAAACATTTAGCTACATATTCAAACAAATATTCATCTTGTTTTAAATAAGTGATATTTTCACTAATAATTTTTGGATCACAGAAGTTGGCAAAACCAGTTGCCAAATATATTAGTCTTTGTAATTTATTCTCCATTTCCAATGTTTCAGGTTCTGTTGTAGCTTTATTGATGAATGGCACAATATGAGCAAAACAGGAATTGCAAGCTTTTGATATTCTTGAGTAATCGTTACGTTTCCCTGCAATACACCAAGCTAATGGAATTGCTTCTTCAGTTTCTTTTATTGACATTTTTGGTAATCTACTTAATATAACTGTTTCCATATCAAATAAAAATTTAGGTTTAAAATTCTCCAATTTACTCATTAAATCTTTAAAAACACATAGAATGAAATATTGTAATGTAGATTGTGAATTAGTAAACAAATATGGGTATAATGCTATAATATGATCCTTTGTAATGAATGTCACGACACTGTCAGAAAATTTGGACAACAGATTCAAATAGTTCCATTTTTGAGTTTGTAATTTTGGATCCTCTGTATCAATCAATTGTAGTTCAACAATATTATTTACTAAACTGTCAGTCAATTTATTAAGACCATATTTAATTTGTTGAGATATAGCATCAGAATGTTCTTCCTGTTCTAATAAATAAAAGTTCAAAAACCAATCATATAATTCATTCGATTTTTCATTTTTTGTTGCAACTCCAGCCATTACCTGTAAAATTTCATTACAGTTCTCGGATTGCTTTTCTATATGATCCTTAGATTCATAAACTTTGAGTATCCACTTCTTTAACAAAATGCTTTTCGAACTATCAATTATTGAATCTTCTTCATCTTCTAGTTTCAAAATAATTCTAGATGCAATAAAGATCTTAATATTAATATCATCTGTAGCATCATATAATTCTTCATTGATTTTTAAAACATGTTTCCTAACTAGTAAACTGTCATCATCATAATTATAATTAATTTGTTTATAAAAATGCAGGGCGGCAGAGCCTTTGCTCACTAAATCTAATATAGCATCTTTAACCGAAGCAGACGAATCTGTCAATCTTTCGATTATGGTTTCTTTTACAGTTGGACTTGTTAATATTGTATGATCTCTTTGAGCAAGATTAGATAAGCATCTGATAGCAGTTGATCTCAACTTGATTTTGTCTTTGCTCAATAGTGTTACCACCAACTTTAAATATAAGTCGTAAAGATTCATTATTTCAAATGAATGAAGAATAGAACAATAATTATCTTTGACAAGCTCTGGATTGATTTTTGGATTAAAAGCACAAAAAATATTATTAGTTAATTCATTTTTAACAAGTTCTGGAATAACTTTGGTTGATTCATTCTCATTCTCAGTACCTTGTTCATATTCATTTAGCCTAACAAGAATAAACAAGAATTTATTCCATAAATATTTATTACCTATTTTGCTTTCTGTTTCTGGATCTATTGAAGTTATACAAACATGGAATTTCTCTAAATACTTAGGTAATAGATCTGGGGAATTGAAAACTTCGATTAAATTTTGTGTATCAGTAACTTTCGTTGAACATTTAATATCAAATAATTCTGTACCTATTGAATTCAATAATTGCAATGACATAGACTCTACTAATGCTGA
>JAJMDZ010000050.1:0-45429 GCA_030573835.1 Tetrapisispora taiwanensis (nom. inval.)
ATAAACAATATCAAATATTTTTTGTATAACTTGAAGTCTCAACTAATGGGATGAATAGGTAATGTTCCCTTCTGTAAAGATGAACTAATTTGACGTTATATTTAGTTTCCCAACTTATCAAATATTAAACCAAAAGAAATATTAAAACATTATAATCTCATAATTCAAATTGTAATCTATTATTCCATCTTATATTAAATATAATAACTATTGAACATACTATTTATTCTGGTGAGTTTGGTTGTATCTTCTTTGTAATCAAATAAAGATTATAAGAATAAAGTGAATTATAAAATTTAAATAGTAAAGCTTTTTAATATATTTGAATATTCAATATAGAATATAATAATAAAATATTTACAGATAATAAGAATAGTATCGAAAGAAAATGAATGAATATTTTACAATATCACTATAAGTTTTCACATTGAAAAAAAAAAAATTTAATAATTGTAGATTGAAAATTTATTGAAAAATTATAATGATGAGACGAAAAACGCATAGTAATTGAAGGATTGAATAATAGTTAAAGCATCAAAAAATACTATAGTATAATGAATTAAACTATAATAATATGAAGAGTAGACTGGGAACAATAAGTTAGTCTGTAAATTAGAAAGTAAACTGATAAGATGTTACATATTTTACAAAGAGAAATTAATTGAGATGACCCGTCTAGAAGGAAGTAAAAATCAAATTATTCCTTCTACGCTTAGACGAAAATTTGAAAATTAGAAGGAGAATGGTTAGAGAGAAAATTAAATTATTGGAAAAGATAAAAAACGTAAATTGTATATAAAAATCAGTAGGAATAGCATAATAATAATTAAAGTAAATTAAAATAAATATCTACAGTCTTTATTGTAATTATTATGATATTTTAGTGTCAACATATGTTAAATACATTATATATATATGTATAGTAATGCAGTATAAATTATAACATTAGAACCAGGATAATAGTATAAATTAACTATTAGGTGGTAATCAATATTTCAAAAAATTATAATAATTTATACTTAGCGCGTTTTTGATTAATATAAAAAATAAAATTAAAAAAATTACAAGAAAAAAACAAAAACTTATAAATGTTTTAAAAATGTACGGGTGTAAACAGTCTTTCAAATTTCAATTTTGTTTTTCTAAAAAAATAATAGTCACATGATAAATTTTCAGATTTGAACTGGTTTGTACCAGTAACTAACAGTACAAGCTACAGCGATTTTTTTTCACTGAAAATATATGGTTTGATACAGGTTTCCACAACATCTTAAAATTCGATGCCTCTAAGGGCTTCAATTGGTTAAGATGTAAATAACGTTGTTTACATAAAAGGATGTATTTTGAGATCAAGTTAAAAAACACTATATAGCTTACCACCAAGAATAAAATTTAATATAGTAATAATACACATTCATAAAGCTAAGAGTGATGGACCGTCAGTGAAGGAAAGTTATAACTATTATAATTCCAGACATGTTGTTGCTCTCGCAATAACTTCGGAACTTGGAGAATTTCACTCGATACCCATTGATACCGGAATAAACTGCGTTTGTTCTTTATTAAGTATTCAAGAAGGGTTGGAAAATGTTCCTTTATATTTCAAGGATCCTATTGAAAACCACTCTTTTTTAAATGATCTGAAACCTGGGTCTTTGTTTAACCAAAGAATCAAATAAAAGAAAAAAATGATAACCCTAGCAATGACCATCCTAAAAGTAGTTTGAATGAAAACAAAAGTATTCCTCCATCCAATGAATATGGCCTGACCACCTCTTCGAGCAAAAGTTCAGGAGAAGATTTGGATGAAAATAAACCTCAAATACAGGCTGGTAAACATCCATACAGCCTTTTACACAATAAAGAACAAGACAATCCAGAGCTACCTCTTAATTGGACTTTAAGCAAGAATCAAAATTTACACACTTTATTTTTTTCTCAATATGAAGAACTATCCAAAGTGTGTCAATACTATTCCCCAGATACATCTACAATTTGTAATCGTACTCTTGTTTCCTCAAATAGCGAAGAGCAAAGAAAATTGGCGGCAAGAAAATGTCAACACTATATAAACAAGATTCATAAATTATATTTGAAGAATAATGATTTCTAGGTAATATTGGACCATATTTATCGCTTAAGGCATGATTATAGCATACTTCAAAACATTGTTAAAAAAAATGGTAATATTTTAAAGAATTAGCTCATATTAGATTCAGATATGGAATCGGACAGATAAATAAAAAATTTAAAGCTACCTTCGTTTTAATTTATTAAAATCCACGAAATAGCACATAGTTTTATAGGTATCTAGCATCAAAAACCTACGTTTCTTTGAGTGATGCAGAATTACAAAAATCAACTTCGTGCACAACTATTTAATGTAAAAGTTGTGTCTCTTTACTTCAAAGAAACATAAGTATCTGTTGACACAAGAAGGATAAAATAATATGGTATTTGGTTTGAGATGAGATGAGATGAGATTAAGTGAATAAAAATTCAACATATGTATGATTCTTGCTATATAAATTTGTTAAAGATATCACTACTACATTATACAATTTAAGGACAATGACGAATTAAGTACTTTATAATCTACAAACGTATTATTGTTTTTGATTAGCCATATCAACATTGTCCTTTTTAATCTTATCCAAATTCAATATACATAATAAACCATATTATTCATAAATCTGAAATATTTTTATCATCTGAATGTGGTAATTATTTCAATTTTTAAGAAAAAGGTATCAATAAATCAATTCAGTCTTATCTTAAAATTCCAATTATTCCACTAGCCTCTAATATGTCATCGCAAAAATACTTGATTACTTATACAATATAATATAATATCATTCGATTACAGATTTAAGATTGTATACATTATTTGAGCAAGTTTATAAACTTGTTAAGAATTTGTTAGCCATTTCCTAAGTTATTAATTATGTATAAGCGGTATTTAATAAGTAATATTTTTATTACAATTTCCAATAGTTAATAAATCACTCTATTATCATCTGCATCTCTACTGCTCTTCTCTTTTTCATTATTTGAAATTTTTCAGTTGAAAAATTTCTCGAAAATAATTTTTCAAAGAAATTATACAATGAACAACCATAATGAAAAATGAAAAATATTTCAACTAACAAACAATTACTATTTCGTACACATTTGTTTCAATTGTAACTAAAGTAAATATTATACCTAATTACTACTTATTTATCACTCTTTGTGAGTATTAACCTTGCACAGATACTTCTCAAGGATAAAGGTAATTTTATTCAAAATGTATACAAACATACAATAATTAAAGGTTACATTTAATTATTTCAACTCTTATAAATCATTTATATACAATGATTGAAGAATTATTAACTATACATATATATATTTATTTATTTTAATTCGCTATTATCATTTTTAATAATTGAATTATTTCCTTGTATATCTTAATTAACAGCATAAAAGTAAAAAACGATACTTTTCAAAGAATATAACATATTCGTGAAAATATATAATCATATTCTTTACAAAACAAGAGAATACAATAACACAACACAAGAAGATGTCTGAATCTGCCAATGAACATGAACATAAATTAGATAGTTCAACTATACAAGGTTCTGAAATTCCAAAGGAAATTACTACCGATGACTCTCTTCTAAGGAGAGTAGCAAGACCAATAAGACACGTTAAACATATTCCTGTAAAATCTTTAGTGTTTTCTTCAAAAGAAGGTCCATTAAATTTTACTTATGAAAGAAAAATTAGAACTCCAATTCCAAAGAATAAGTTGGTTGTCCAAGTTTCTTATGTTGGTTTAAATCCAATTGATTTGAAGATTAAGAATGGTTATAAAAGTGGTAGTTTTTATGGTGAAGCAGGTATCGGTAGAGAATATTTTGGTACTGTATTAACTGTTGGTGATGATATCGCAGACAAAAATGTCTGGAGAGAAGGTGATGAAGTAATGGGTATTTATTACCATCCACATTCAGGTTTAGGTGCTCTACAAACTAGTATTTTAGTTGATCCAAAAGTTGATCCAATAATGTTGAAACCACAAACAATCACGATGCCTGAAGCTGCTGGTTCATTATATTGTTTAGGTACTGCCTATCAAATTTTAAAGAATTTAGAAAAAGCTAAGGTTTTAAAACCGGATACAAATGTATTAATTAATGGTGGCACTTCTTCCGTTGGTATGTTTGTTTTACAATTATTGAAAAATCATTATAACCTTGTCTCAAAGATAACAATTGTAACAACAGGTACTGGTTCTAAAGTTTTAAAAAATAATTTCAGTTCTTTTGCAAGTGATTTAATTTTCATTGATTATTTAACTTGTAGAGGTAAAGCTAGTAAACCATTGAGAAAAATGTTAGAAGATAAAGTTTACAAAGACTTTAACGAAGATACTCAAGAAGAGACTGTCCAACAATACACCCAAGGTAAATATGACATTGTATTTGATTTTGTGGGAGGTTACGATATCCTTTCACACTCAAGTAATTTAATCCATTCAGGTGGCCAATATGTTACCACTGTCGGTGATTATGTTAGTGATTACAAGAATGATGTATTTGAAAGTTGGGACAATCCAAGTGCTAACGCAAGAAAAATGTTTGGCTCTTTACTTTGGTCTTATACTTACACACACTTTTACTTCAACCCTAATTATGACTTGAAATGGTTATCAGAAGTATCTGAAATTTTAGAAAAACGTGAAGTAAAATGTGTTGTCGATAAAATTTACGAATGGAAAGATTTCAAAGAAGCATTTTCTTATCTAAGTACTCAACGTACTCAAGGTAAATTAATTTTAAAAGTTGAAAAGTTTTAGTGATCTCCTGCTCTAAGTTTTACAAAACGTAAAGCCTTTTTAACCAAACCATTTATATATACCCCTTAATAATTAATATATCATTTTTTATATCTCATTATATATATAAACATATATATATTAAAGAAACATGGAATGTTGAAACTTTTTAAATTAATGCATAAATTTGATGATTGTCTTGTTATAGATTACATACTGAAACCAAATAATTTTGATTTTCTTTTTGAACTCTTTGAATAAGAAACTGTTTTATTCAATCTTTCACCATTGTATGAATAACTATCCTTAGCGTACTCTACAACAGGTTGGTTTAAATTTCTATCGTTTGAATTCGACATTTTTGAAATATATTTCCTTACTAAGTCGTCGTTACTCAAAAAAGATTGGATATTCTGTTCATAATCCACATCAAGCTCGTATTCAGATTTAGCTTGATCATTGGCTCTATATAGTAAAATATAAGCAGTTGACATATTAGTTGAAGCACCAACAAAATCTAAAACGGATGCTTCAGCAACAGAAAACACAGCTTCATCATCAAATAACAACCATCCATATTTTTCAGTTTTGCTTATTGAAATATAATGACCATGTTGTGGACCACTTCCTAAATGTACAACAATACCAGTTAGTTCGTAAGACTTCGATACATCTGGATCGAATGTTGACGATACATTCAAGTTTAATGGATATGTGATTCTATTAAATAGCTTAATATTCGAATTTTGTTCTTCAGAATATTTAAATCTTTTTAAATGAAGGAATAAGAATTGTGGTAATTTTTTAATACCAACAATTCTTTCAGCCTCTTGTAATCCAGAACAGCAGTCACAGTAGAATTTATTTGATCCATTTAATATCTCCCTTTGTGAATAGTCACTCATCAACGTTTTAATATCCGTGTCTTCTTCACTTGATACTTCAATTGCAAAATCTAAAAATAGTTCATCTCTGGAGGTAATTGTATCACAAGTTAAACATCTAGTAGTATTTTTTAACGTCCCCTGGAATAAATCATTGATAAAATTACTTTCAAATCTAGCAGTTTTATTGTGCTTTTTATCGCCGCCTGGAATGCTAATGTTTGTTTCTATATTCTCACTTATTTGATTTAATAAAAAGTTCAAAAATTCATGAGCATCTTGATGCATTGTTGAGTTAAACATTATATTTTCTCTTTTTAAAGTTTCAATTAATTCTTTTGGTGAAACTATACCTGATAAATTATGATTATTAAGGATAGCTTCATAAATATCTTTCAAAGCACTATACATCGTTGAGCTACCGCTTTTATTTAATGTGGTATCGATGTTTAGCACAGGTCCAGCAATCAATGCTAACCTTTTTTTGTCTTCACTCGATATCTTTTTCTTCGTATCTTCCGTTATCGTATTATTTATATCCCCATTATCTTTAATATTATTTACAATGCTATTGATTGAATTAATATTCTTGTCATCATTAGATCTTCCTACTATTGAAGTAAGAGCAAGTTCATGCACTTTTTCTGTGATTGGACTTGAAATTATACCATTCCCTTTAGATTGGTCAGGGCCAGCTCTTGGTTCAACTGGAGTTGCTGCTGGCGAGGACGAACTAGAAGTAGAATATAAAATTGATGGATCTCTACCTGATAAAAGTTTAAAAGAACTCATCTTTGGAGTTACGATCTTATTTACGTTTTCTTGAGAACTTCCAGAACTTTTATAAAAATTTCTAAAATTATTAAATTGACTATATTGGGCATTATTCGTGTTTGATAGATTTAAATTACTACCATTATTTGGTTTAAAACTATTTTCATCATATATTTTTATTTTTGTATTTGACGAATCAAATTTTTTCTCTTTACTATCTAAGGGGTATTTTATCACATTGTCTCTTAATTCTGGAATATTATATAGACATTGTAAAACAGAGTTACAATAACAAGTATTACCAAAGTTTTCATAACCAAATACTTTCAATGAATTATCAGAATTTTCGGCTATCTTTATAAAATTTTGGTGATCATCATTATTTTCAATTTGTATTTCTGGTGTTGCAACAGGTGTTAGAATTGGTGATCCAGAAGAAACTGAAATATTTATTTTCGAAGGTTGTTTAGATTCATATATGTCATCATAATCATTACTATCATTATCTCTATAATGTTCTTCATCAACATGGATATGTCTTACCTCTGGTTTATAATATGTATTATTCTCAGGCTCACCTTCGTAACTTATCGACTGCACATTTTTTTCAGCAGGTTTATTAGAAATAGATAACCATCTTTTCAATTTAATTGCCATTGTATCTCATGTAATATTTTACAAACACTTGTTAGAGTTATATCTTGAAATAAAGTATTAATGAAAGTAATATTGCAAAAAGGAAAAGTTCACACGTAAAGGTCAATTTGCGTTACCAACAACAATAGGTTTTCCCCAATGATATCAAATAGGTCAGTTAATAATTTATTCAACTGTTATCAATATTTGAATCTCAATATATGAGTTTAATATTTATATTGATAAGCATATAACCATTAACATTGATTGAATTTGATTAGTCAATTTATCATTTTTATCTAATTACCTGTATAGATTTTTCAGAAATTACCATCACAACTCCAGTATTAAAAGGATTATACTAATAAGCGGTGTACGGCGTTTCTTTCAATTTTTATGTCCTTGTGCATTTTATTAAGCGTTCAACTCTGAGACACACGATGAAAAATGAAACATACACGAATCTATGTTAACGACATATATATGTAAAACTTAAGATTCACCAATCAACTTTGGTTTCTTTTTGATTACAATTGAATATTAATAATTTAATTAAATTATTTAATAAATAAATATAAAAAACATAAATAGAATCTTATATATATAAATAAAATTTCCAGAGACTTTTTTTCTTTTCTTTTTGGGTAACTCGGTAGCCCCCTTGGTATTATCAAAATGAATATATTATTGATGAACATCTCTCTCTTTAAAACCCTGGTTCCATATTCATATCAAACCATCCTAAGAAATCATCATTAATTGAATTATTTTCAAGCCAACCATTATTTTGTTGCAATAAGAAATTATCAATATCAGATAAAACATTCATGTTGTTCATATTGTTATTTGCATCATTGACATTATTCGGATCATTACTTTGATTACTATTTCGAACAACAGAGGATGAACTTGATGGCTTTCCAATATTTTGAAAGTTTAATACTTGTTCAAAAGGTTGAGAATTTATATTTTTACCGACAAAATTATTAATAACGTTCTTGTTTTTGTTCATATGAGTTTCATTGTTTTTTTGCATATTTGATCTTTGATTTTTTTGCATAGATATATATTGGTTTCCAAAAATTGAATGAAGGCCATTACCTTTCAATTTCTTCTCCACAGGATTTGGTGATATTTGACTAAAATGTGTTTTCTTCATATTATATATTTGATCGTTATCCATATTATGCTTATTTCTGATAGGTGTTTTTATATCTAATGGATAATTATAATTGGCTGGAATACTATTAGCACGTTGCATAGACGAATTAGTTAATATTTCATTGTTTAAACCTTCTTTAATAAATGGCTTTGATGATTTTAATTCTATACCATTTAATCCTGTTGCATTATACAACTCATTGAACTCAAAATCGTTATAAGAATTTGAATTTGGACTATTTGATGACATATTATTCTTTAAAAATTTTGATTTCAAATAAGCTTGTTTATCCAATGGACTAAAACCGCTATCTTCAATTGCAGAACATAACTTAACACTACCAGTTTCATTTAGCATAGAATAAGGAATACCATTAATTTGATTGATACCACTGTCACTTTTATTACTTTTAGCTATCGCACTCTTAGTAGGAACTAACTTTGTAATAGTGGTACCACCTGGTGTAGTTTTAGTAATCATTTGGAAATCTTCTTTTGATATCTGACTGTAGAATGGCAATGGTACCAACTTTCTTGGAGAAACCACAATACCTTTAGATAGTTTATAAGATTCAAATGCTTTCTTAGCTTGCCTATTATATTCAGGATCCGTCTCTCTTCTTCTAGCTTCATGAATACGATAAACTAGATCATAAAATAACGAACCTGTCAAATGGGATCTCATTCTTGTTATGATGCCTTCTTTTTCCATAAAGACTTCTGGGTGGGTCAATAAAACTAAATTTAATTTATCTAAAACGGACGTAGCTCTTGTTAGATCATTTTCTACTTTTGTGGACCATTCCAATAATTGGTTCTTATACAAACGATATACTGTGACAATAGATTGTCTCGCAGAATCGATGTATTTGTTTAACAAATATGGTGTCAAATATAATTTAAATAGAATCATAGCAGCATATATCACACCGTGTCTAACATATATAGGTAATTCTATAACCTGGGTGGTTTCTATTAATTTAGAGAATAATGTTACAATTTTTGTTGCAGAAAGATAAGCTTCTGTTACATATGAAGTTTGATCTTCCGTTGGAGTGTTAGGTAAGAATGCAAAACAACACAGAGTTAATTTAACATATTCAAAGTAAATTTGAACGGATTCATGACAATCAAATCCTACTTTTTCATCTAGTCTTTGTAATTCTCTACTCATGATTGCTAATGCACCGGCTCTTTCTTTCGGTTCCATTAAACCATCTGAACGTACAATACTTGTTCCCAAAACATTATAAAGCTTATTTTGGAAGTGAGCTAAACATATTAATCTTCTGAATAACTTAGTGTAAACAAATTTATCATTAGAATCTATTGAATCAGGTTCCATACTTTCGATGTCTTTACCTACTCTAGCGTGTTCAACTAAATAATCCGTTTGAGAAGTTGGTGGTAAACCTAGATTACTTGCCCAACATATTTCTGCGAAATATATACCTAGCCAAGTTCTTGTTCTCCATTTTTCTGCATTGTCCATAGAAGTTTGTGTTCTAGTGAATTCGGTATAAAATTCACCTCTATGCAACCCCAATTGAAGAGATAAAGATTTTGCTAAACCAACAAATCTATATGAACAATCATCTAAAACTTTCTGATTTGGCAAAGGCCAAATACATAGTATTAGCAATGCTTGAGATATATGTGTCGATCTTGGTGTTCTTAGCCAACACGTTTCAATTGCTAATTGTTTTATTAATGACGATAACTGTACATATAAATCCGGTGTTGGTTCTGATAAACTTGCAGTTAACATTACTACCCAAAATAATAATTGAGATTGATTACACAATAGTGTAGCTGATTCTGAATGCATGACTGGAAAATAAGGTAAATACTTTTTAACAAAAACGTCATGTAAATAATTAGCTTTTTCTAAACTCAAACGTACATCACCGATTACAAATTCATCGATGCTTTCATGAGGAGAAGGTAAAGGTTGCACTGGATTTGTAGCTGATATCACATGTTTAATCTTTTCTAAATGTGGATTGACATTATATTGAGATAAATCTTTTAAATCATTCATAGGGGTAAACCTTGAATTTGATAAAGTAGTACTGCCTTTACCCCCTACAGACGGGCTTGTTAAATTACTATGATTATCATTATTTATTGAATTTGGAGAATTTGTATCTTGCAACAAAGGAGGTTCTTTTATAAGATACGTTTGTAAAGCAATTCTCAAATCTTTTGATTGTTTTTTATCATTATTTTCGTTCTCATTATTATTTTTAAATTTGTTGTCATCGTCATCATTCTCATGCTCGTTGCTTTTAATATCATCATTATTGTTTTCATTATTATATTTATTAACATTGTCCTTATTTTTAATATTTAAACTTGACAGTATAAGTTGGTCATTTTTAATCAAATGATCAATTTTTTCCATCAAATCATTCACATCGTTTCTCAGATATTGTAATTGGGAACCCTTTTTAGGTCTAAATTGTGGATCAATTTCACAATCCAAACCAACTCTTAAACATCTATCACATGGTTCTGGATACCTAAAAGTTGCATTACATTTAATTTTATGTTGTCTACAATGTGAACATGAAGTTACAGGTCTGTGGCCAGTCGATGGTACTTCCGATGGAGATTTTTTTTTATTAACTTTAGATATTGGTTTTGCATCATCCAAAACAATTTCAGATTTGACTTTTGATTTATCAGCCATTGTTCAATAAAAAAAATTAGAATTAAAAACAAAACCAATATAAACTATACTTCCACTTTTTTTGTAATTTTTTTTTTCAAGGGATAACCATAAACTGTTTAATTTATTTTCCAGAAATATTTAATATTTAATAATTAAATCGTTATTTTTTTATAATTATAACTTAAACAATTTAATAAATTCTATATTAACCTTCCCCATATTTTTAAATTTTTCAATTTTAAATTATATATTGTCTTTTATTTAATTTTTCATTATTTCAAACTAATGGTTTCCCCATACGTAATTAAAAAATATGAAAAATTCAAAGAAAAAGACAACCATGTGGTATCAACGGACAGCGACATAAAACAGTTGGAATAATAAAACAGATAGAATAATATAGGTATATGTATAATAATTTAAAAATAAGTTTATAGTTATAATATAATCTTTTCAAGACTAAAAATATGATAGTAACAATAGATATTTACCATTTTAGCAGCTAAGACAGTATTGAAAGCAACATAATGGTAATACAGGTTGTAATTCAACAATTTAAACTTATAAAATATACAACAACACATTACAGGTATCATGTTAACATACTATAACACTCCCCACAATATGCTATTATCATAACTGATATTAGACCATAACTGACATTAGACCATTACTGATGTTGGACCATTACTGATGTTGGACCATAATTAGTATTAAGTTTATAGTGTGAACCAATTGAATCTGATGACTGTGCTGCACTATTTTTATACAGTTATCTTATTATGTTTTTATTTTTTGTGTCAATTAGAAAGCTTGAGAGAGAGAGAGACAGAAGAGAGAAGGAGCAGGAGGAAAAAGGGTTATTAGTAATGATGTTGTACGGATATTTCTATGTGATTGGTTTTATGTTCGAGAAAAAAAAAAAGACATTAAAGGATCAGTTACCCGAACACTACGCATCTGCCCCACCGATCATTTGTGTACAAGAGAACATTCATTTTCTTAAAATTAAGATTGTTTCCTAACTAGGTAGGTGTGGAGTGCTACCATGTCGGTGGAACCTCAAAAACGTACACGATGACTTTTTGTCGTTCGTTTTGAAGTTGTAGAGTGGCTTCGGCGGCTGTTTTCTATTGTGTTATTGTGTGTGTGTTTTTTTTGTGGTACTTTTTTTCTTTTTTTTTCTCTTTTTTTTTTTTAATTACGTGATTGTATGATTATAATATAATCAATGGAAGAAATATATCTGTTACGCGTAACGTTAAGATCACTTGCGGGTAACGGTTTTCTTTTTCTTTTAATAATAGAGAGACAAAACTCTATAAATGAACTAATTATCAGAAGTAAATTGCTTTTATACAAATAAAGCTATATTTATTATTGAAAACTAATATCTAATGAATATCAAAGATATCGAACAGTTATGGAAGGTTCACTATCTAATTTTGGTATAGATATATCATCAGTTGAAACTGATGATATATCACTAGTTACAAATAATACAAATGATGTGGTTGAGAATAATTTATCTAATAATGATAATATAAAAGTATATGTGAGGTGTAGATCCAGATCTCAAAGAGAAATTGATGAAAAAAGTAGTGTTGTCATATCTACTTTAGGTCCAAGTGGGAATAAAGTGATTTTATCACAAAATCAATCAAAAAAATTATTTAATAATAATAATAATAATAATAATGATACTAATACTAATAATGATAAAACTTATACTTTTGATAGAGTATTCGGCGTAGAGTCTGATCAAGAAATTTTATTTGAATCCGTTGCTAAAAATTATATTCATGAAATGTTACAAGGTTATAACTGTACTGTATTTGCTTATGGTCAAACAGGTACTGGTAAAACTTATACAATGTCTGGTGATTTAAATATATTAGGTGATTTAGATTCAAAGGATAAAATTTTATTAGGTGAACATGCAGGAATTATACCAAGAGTCTTAGTATATTTATTTAAAGAACTATCAAAAAATTCTATTAATGATAATATTAGTAATAATGATGATATAAATTTAAAGAAAAATGATTATTCTGTTAAAATTTCATTTTTAGAATTATATAATGAAAAATTAAAAGATTTATTATCGACTTATAATAATGAAAATAATAATAATGATCAAATAAATAAAAATGAAAAATTAAAGAAAAAATCATTGATTGATAATGAAATTAATAATTCAACAAATGAATTAAGAATATTCGATAATCATTCAAATTTTAAAAATAATAGATATAATAATTTAACTGAAAATAATAAATCAAAAAATTCAAATTCAAATGATATTGATAGGAAAAATGTAAGAATCATGACTAATCATAGTAATATATCATCAAATGGGAATAATTCTTCAATCACTGTTAAAGGTATGGAAGAAATATATATAAAATCAGCTCATGAAGGTCTACAACTATTAACAGAAGGTTCATTGAAAAGAAAAGTCGCTGCAACAAAATTAAATGATTTATCATCAAGATCACATACTATCTTCACAATCATAACAAATGTTACCAAAGTAGATCCTGTAACAGGAAAACAATATGTTAAGACAGGTAAATTAAATTTGGTCGATTTAGCAGGAAGTGAAAATATAAACAGATCTGGTGCAGAAAATAAAAGAGCACAGGAAGCAGGCCTAATAAATAAATCTTTATTAACACTGGGGAGAGTGATTAACGCATTAGTAGATAAATCTCTTCATATCCCATATAGAGAATCAAAACTAACTAGATTGCTTCAGGACTCACTTGGTGGGAAAACAAAAACATGTATTATCGCTACAGTATCTCCAGCGAAAATATCTTTGGAAGAGACGGTAAGCACATTAGAATATGCCACTAGAGCAAAATATATTAAGAATACGCCACAAGTAAATCAGTCATTATCTAAAGATACATTCATTCATGAGTATGTCAATGAAATAGATAGATTGAGAAATGAACTGAAAATTACAAGAACAAAAGGCGGTATTTATATAACGCAAGATCAACTAGATCAATATGAGAGTAATGAAATTTTAATTACTGAACAGAAAGCTAAAATTGATAATATGGAAGATCAAATAAAACGGTTTAAAGTCAAGTACGTCGAAGAAACAGAGTTAAATAAGAAATTAACAAATAAATTAAAACAAGCTGAACATCTAAATGTTAACGTTACAGATAAAATTAAAATTGTTGTATCACTATTTAAAACCTATCAAAATAACATTATAGATTTTAACAAAAAGATAAGAGATATCCATGAATTGAACTTGGATATATTTAACAAGTCGCAATTAGATAAACGTGAACTTGAAATAAGTTCTAATGGCAATATTACTACTATCAAAACGCTACTGGAAGCAAAAAATGAATATATTGATGTATTAAATCAATTAACCCTGGAACTATCAAAATATGTTGATAAATTTGATTATGTATTTACTGGTGTATTCGAAGAAATGGAAGATATTACAATGGAATTCGAAAGGAACATAAAATCTAATATATCAACTTTGGATATCACTGGTATTATTAATGAAATTGAAAATGTTAAACAATCCATAGAGACAAACGTGAGTGACCTATTGAACTTTTCCAAAGACCTCGATCATAAATCAGGTGGACTCTATGAATTGCACATATTGGCATTAAATGAAATATTTGATAAAGTTAAATTAAAATGTTCGCATATTACTGATTTATTAGAAACCTCATTTACTGAATTCTTAGATGTGTTACATAACCATATTTTATGTAAAGATAGCGAAACACAATTTTTTATAGATGGATTAATAAGGGTTATAGATGATAAAACTAAAGAAATTGATAAGCTAAATTTGCGTCTCAAAACTGAACAACAAAATTCAATTTTTATTAAAAATAAAATAGAATCAATTGAATCATTTTATAAAACAGAAATTGTAAATTCGAGAAAAAATATGACTGCAAGTTTAATTGAGGCAATTCAAAAAGCTGAAATTGACCAAGTTTCTGTTGATAGACAATTTTTAGATAAAACTATATCTGAAATAAAAACTATAAAAGAAGAAAACGAATCCAATGTAGGAGAGATTACAAATTCCTTATCTTCTACTCTTGATAGTTTTGCTCATATCAAATCAACATTAGACAAACTTCCACTTGATAGTTGTAAAAAAGTGGAAGGAATTATTGGGGATTTTTTAAAGGATTTTTCCATTTCAAAAGAAATTTCAGAAATTATTACAATAGCAGAGCCTAATCCTGTAATGCAATCAACTGCTGGAATTAGTAAACTATTAACTGAACTGAAAGATTTTAAACATGGAAAGTTGACTGAAATCTCCAATGATTTGGAGAACAAAATCAGTGAATTACAACTATCTACCAATAATAAACAACAGAAAATCAACGGGCATTTAATATCTGCAAATCTTTCTCTTGACAAATTCATAAAATACATACTATCAGATTATAAAAATAATATACATCAAATTTCAAAGTCACAAAAAGATGTTATAAGAGGAAACGTTAAGAGTATTGAAGATATTTTAAATGCAATGAATCTTCTAAGGGAGAAAATTCAAATAAACGAACATAAAGATAAATATGATGACATTTTAGGGTCAATAGTAAAACTTTTACCTACTATAGAATCCCCACAATATCTACATATATATAAGGATATCGAAGATGAATTTGGAACTAATAAATTAGAAACTAATATATCTCCTCTTAGAAAAATAAAACTAGAAAATAAAATCGGCATTCCATCGACTCCTGTTCCAATTCCAGACCATCCTCTTTCAAAGGTGTTAATTCCTAAAAGCATTAATGCTTCAGCTCAAAGATCGAAATCAATGGTTTCACCATCAAAAATATCATCACTTAATAAAGATGCCCTAGAAAATGATAACCCAAACAATCTCAAAAGAAGATTTACATGTGATTCAATTTCAATTAGTGATGATACCAAGGATGCTAATAGTAAAAGGGCACATATATTCCCTTGAGTATTATATATCACATAAATAGTGTATACGCCAACATAAATTCATAACTTAAGAAAACTGCATTTGTAATAATAATATAAAAGAAACAATTTTTATAGATATAACGATTATATATATTAAGGAATGTAATTTAAATAAAGTTATGCATTAATTGCATACTTGGTATGATTAGAGGACGAATATCCTAATCTCTCAGCTTTTTGAAATAATAATCTGGCGAATTCTTCATCCTTCAAAATTAAATCTTTATAGCCAACACTATATATTTTACCTAACTCATAAGGTGCATCACATATAGTGTTGTTTGAACTATTTACTGCTCTTGTTAACCAGGTTACTCCAGCAAGTTTGGTAGAATCGTTTCTTGGTGAACCTAGTTTTTCATAGAAGTATGCCATTCCCAATTTAAACATTGCAACTTGATGTCTTTGTTTGGCCGCAAATTCTAAATACTTCAAGGCCTTCCAAGATGATGATTCTACACCAATACCAAGTTCATAACAGTATGCTGTTCTAAAAGAAGCTTCAACATGACCCGCGAGAGAAGCGTTTCTAAAAAGTATAAAGGACTTTTTATTATCAACGAACCCAAATATACCAGAAGAATAGGAATCTGCAAACAAATAGCTAGCTTCTGCTATATTCTGAGCCATCAAATACTTTAGATTTCTTTTAATATTTTTAATTAATGTTTTCCCAATATTTTTTTTATAATAATTATTAGGGTTGGCATTAGTCCAGCAAAGAGCACTAAGCATTTTTTTAACATAAAGAAATAGTTTATCTAAGTTAACAGTGTTTCTTGCCGATTTAATTAGTGATTGTATTTCTTCAGTAGTTGGGATTTCAATAAACGTAGAAGAAGTATAAGATTCAATGCCTGAAGCGCCAGTTGAGATTAAGTATGAGCTACTGATAATGGATACGTCAGAATCTACCGATTCGACTAAATTAGATTGGGAGCTTGAGAAAATTCCATTTGATATACCAAAACTACTATTATAGCTAAAAGTGGTCTCATTGGTTTTGTTAAGCCAATCATTGCACCGATTACTATCTTGATTTTGCAATTCATTTGTGATGTTATTTTTCTTCTCCGTTACAAAACTTTCGAAAAGAATATTTACATCAAAAAATTCCTCTGGACAAGAGTGAACTGAAGCTATTTCCGAATTTGAAGTTTTTTTATCTTGATAATTTGATCTTCTGACATCTTGATTTAATGAGTGAGTTCTTGAAATATCAGTATAACTAGGTTCAAATAAATAATCCCGCTGCATCTGATTATTTAAGCAATCTGGTTTAATATATAATATAGATCAAAAAGAGATATTTTATTAAATAAAATATTTGATTATCATAAAAAAATTAAGAAATTCATTAAAATTTTAAATGACTCTTTTATATTTATATAAATTTATTCAGAATGGAATTTTTTAATAAATTGTTTAATATGTCAAAATCGTCATAATTATCTGTGCATCAGAACGTTTTATGTTCATTTTAATGAATAATGTTATACAGTTAGTAAAGTTTCTCCTTATAATATATTATATTTTAATTATATTGAAATTTCAAACAAATTTGCTAATATATGACATGTTTATAATTACTGTCTTTTTAAGTTTTGTACGGGTTTAATAAATTGGAGATTTTGAGGTCTTCTTGATAAGCGAATTAATAAAACTTGAAATCTTAAACATTAAATTAATAAAAGAAAAACATAAATAAATTTATTTTCATTAAATTAAACTATAAAAATGAGGATTGTTGAAAGGCTATTTAAATGCTAAAAATTTTGATGTGTTATATATTATGGATATTTGTTTCCATTTTAATTTATTTTTCATTGGTAGAAGATTTAATTATTCATCTTCTTCTCTCGGATCACCAATACCATCTTCATAAATAGCAAATACACATTCAGCTTCTGGTAAACAAGGAGAATCTACTACTTTACATAATCTTTGACAACCTTTACCTTTTTTAAAACCTAATCTAGTTGTTGAAGAATGTGCCATAATGTTACCACCGATTGGTTTCTTTGGATCTGGGTTGAACATCATACCACCGTCGACTTGAGCAACAACTTGATTTGTAACAACAACAGCAACACCGAATTGATCTGCTAATCTTTGTAATGCACGCATAAATCTAGCCAAATGCATTTGTCTTGCACTTAATTCACCACGACCAGAGAAATCTGTTCTATATAATGCCATAACAGAATCAACAATAATCAAAGAAAATCTTGATTCACTCATCATTTGTGCAGCAGCATCCAATAATCTAATTTGATGATCAGCATTATAAGCTCTTGCATATGCAACGTTATTTAAAGCATCATCAGGATCCAATCCAAATCTTTGTGCAATAGACACCAGTCTTACCGGTCTAAAAGTACCTTCTGTATCAATATATAAACATTTACCTTCACCACCACCAATATCTAGTGGTAATTGACAAGTAACAGCCAAAGTATGACAAAGTTGAGACTTACCAGTTCTAAATTCACCAAACAATTCAGTAATAGAACCAGTCTCTACACCACCACCTAACATAGTATCTAAATTTTTTGAACCAGTCGTTAAACAAATCATTTCTGATCTTCTCACATGAAAATCTGCAGCAGTAACAAAACCCATGGGTACTAATCTTGCAGCTTCATTTAATAATTTATCAGCTTTAGCTTCAGAAATACCTTTAATCAACAATAAATCTTTACGAGGAGCGTAGGCAACAGCTTCTGCAGTATGTAAACCACTTTCCCTTAATCTATTTAAATCAGTTGAAGTAATACCATTGACTTGTAATTTTTCTAATGGAACAAAAGAAGCTAAACCAATGTCCCCATTCATCATTTCATCATTTTCATCATTTTGCATTTGACTAACTTGTACTTCATTAACCGGATTATCGATTTCAGAATTTTCATTTGCCACCAAATTACTTACATCCATAGCATTAGTCTCTATATCAGTCATCGTTTATTTCTCCTTTTCTTTTTGCTCCCTTTTTTGTTTGCGGTACTACCGAGTAAAAAAAACAACTGGAGAAGCTTATATATATAATCTATGGATTTAGATGAATATGAAATAAATATAAGTAAAATCATAAAACTATTATATATATTATACAATTTCAATAGTTAATCTTTTTTAATTTTAGAAATATTATATCTGCAATGTTATTATTTTGTTACTCACGCGAAATCAAGATTTTTCAACTAATATTTTAACGATCGCTACCGAATTGTCTGAGCGATTGTTGAGTTTTATAAAATATGTAAACAATTAAAAAAACGCGGTTTTTCTGAAAGATGAGATGAGCTAAAGATTGCAAATATGGAGCAAGTAAAGATGGAAGTTGCTAGTACAAGAGTATACACACATGTGTATACATACTCAGATGTTTAAGTTTGTAACAAATGGCTATCAGTTGGCACCAATATTTGTATTAAGTTTATGATATATATATATATGACAACCATGAGACATCGTTGATTTATTGTGTTCACGTATTCTCTTAATTTTTTTACATGTATTCAAAGATAAGACTCTACTTCTTATTTTAACTATACATTATGAACCAGTATCGTTTATTGAAGACATCACTAGATTTGTGACAGTTACACTTGATGGAATTGTTCTGTATTTGTATTGAATAGAGGTCGTATATAACGACCCCTGTGGGTAAGAAAACAGTCCTTTCTCGGAGTTTTCTCTCCCAACGTTTTTTCTTTTTTCTGAGTTTTCGGAGCATACAAGCTTTAATGGTCCAAATACTTGGAAGAAACTAAGAATAAATTTCATTGAGAAGGTGTATCGATGTTGTTGATTTAGATCCAATGGATAGAGAGATTTTGATATTATTTGATTATATCAATTGGGATACTTTAGGATCTAGACTATTGGTAATATTATGTTATATGAACAATTGGCCTTAAGATATTAAAAGACACAACAGCACAGAACAAGAAAAATTAATATATTCAAGGTTTTTTGAAGATACTCTACAATTATTTTTTAATTTTGTTATTGTTAAAGTGGTATCCTAATATTCTATATTAGAATCATGTCTAAAGCTGATAGATATAGTAGTATTTTTGAGAAACAAAATAGAAATTCTTCTCTATCTTCAATTCCCAACAGTTTAATAAGTTCAAAACGTTTAAATTATAAAAATGATACTTTTTTCACTAAATCAATTAATCAAACTTCAATAGAACAAAAAATTGAGTCAATGAATATTAATGACGACGATTCATCATTACTAAATAATAAAGATTATCAAATTGCTGTTGATATTTTTAATTGTTCTTATAAAGATTTGAATTATAAAGATTATGCAAATTTTTTAGGTGCATCTAAAAATAATTCTGTTTTAAAATATTTTATTGGTTTATTTAAACCTTTCCCTACTTCATTATTAGATTTATTAGAAAAAATATCATCAAAAATTTATTTCATTGCAGAAGCACAAAATATTGATAGAATCTTGGAAGAATTATCAATTCAATACATTGAGTTTTTCAAATCAACAACTAATAATAATATAATACAATTATGGCATGATAATTATAAAATGATTCATATCATTTTATTTTCATTATTATTAGTAAATTCAGATTTGCATAATGATGAAAATGTTAAGCATCATAAAAAAAGTAAAGAATCACATTACTCAATCAACATTTTCTTAGATAATACAATCTATGCAATTAAAAAAGAATATTATCCAGATGCTGCAAATAAAGAAATCGATAATTTAACATTACCAAATGAAAATGAAATTATAACCGAATTATCTTCTTATTTTGAAATAAATAAAAATACACCATTAAGTTTGTTTACAAACGAGTATACAATTAATAAGGGCAAACATAAACAGTCTAAAAAGAAGAATGCAAGAGAATTCTCAAATATTTCAGAGGATTATTCTAATATGAAATCGAAAAATACAAATAAGACAACTAGAAATTCAATATATTCTTTATCGCATACTAGATCAGCAAGTATACATAGTGTCAATTCGTCTTATTCATCAAGAACAATGGCTACTTCAACTTCTGTTTCAAAAAAAACTTCAGAGTTTGGTATTGTAAGTGCAACTGCAAATTGGAAATTTCATAATAATATTACACTAAGAAATTTATTTGAACCAGAAGCTTTTGATTTTGAATTTTTAACTGAAAATTTTACATATTGGTTTATGGATGGGATTGTTTTATTAGCTGAGCATTCTAAATCTGACAAAGATCAAAGAAAACAAAATAATAGTAAAACTAATGATGACAATTCTCTACGGAGAGTTACTTCTAATTCATCACTTAATAGCATTTCTACTACATCAGGAAGAGATCACAAAGATAGATTGAAATTTAAAAATCCTCATAAACTAATTTTTAAATTTCTAAAGAAATCAAGGAAATTATCAATATTTGACGAGAATCTAGTGCCAACTGCATTCTTAAACGAAAAATCAACCTGGAGAAGGTCGAAGGTTAGAGTCTCTGAAGGTAGATTATTTATTTTTAAATTGCATCCAATGTTAAATATGTCAACTTCTAACCTATTAAAAATCGAAGACATCGAAGAATTTAAGAGATTAAGTTCATCTTTTGTTGTTCATAATCTGTTTAACGCATTGGCTGAAGTAGTACAAGATAATGTTGTTATTGGCCAGTCGCCTAACTCGAGCATTATAGAAGAAACAAAAGGTAATTTCACAATTTTTATACAAAACCCAGGCGATGGTTCAAAGACAACCGCATTAGAATTTCAAACTGATACAGTGGAAGAGGCTCAACTATATGTCGAATCAATCAATTTTTGGGCAGCAAGATTAACACCCGTTCCATCTGCACAATTCGAATTAGTGTCTAATGAAGAATATGGTTGGAGTGATAAATTATTATCTTCTACGAATCCAGATGTTCATCCGGTGAATATATCTAATTGGTCCCCATTGTTATCATTAGAACTTCTATATAACGAAGAGGATTCATTAATCGATGAAACACCATTCGAAGAAAGGATAAATCAACTGACAGCTTTTACCACCGAATTAGAACAACTGATTGATGAACATAATGCTAATAAACCGATAATTATCGAACGTTGGAGTAATACACCATATTTCGAAAAAATCATGGATAATTGGAATAATAGATATCTATATTTGAATAAACAATACGAAAAACAAAGCATTTACTTAAAAGCATTAAACAAGGCAAAAAGAATTTTGCCTAATCAATTAAAAAATTAATTGATAAATCAACAAGGTTTAAAACAATTAAAATCTTATATAATTTATAAATAACTAACAATAATCTAATAATTAATCATTTATAAAGACTCAACCAGTTCCCTCCGAGTTTCAAGTTATATTCTTCTACTCGACGTAACATTAATGCAATGATATGATAATATAGTATATTCAGTTGATTGACCTTTATGGTGGTTTAAATTAAGTACATTTAACATGTTAAGTCAATCAAATATCTGAATCCTTTATAGAAAACTGTAACCTTCTTACATTTCATCACTAATAAAAAATTATCGTTTCTAACGTCGGCTTAATCCTTTTCATCGCTAAGAGATTTAATAATATTAAAAAAAAAAGTAAGGTGGCAAACCTTACTTAAATTCATATAATATAAAGAGTTTATTAAAATTATATTTGAAGGTTTATAGACATTTAATTTATCAACTCAACCATAAATTTTGTAATTTTGATCAATCATTATAATTATTTTCTAATAATACACAAGCCAATTGAAAAATTGTCAGGAGATAGATAAATTAATAATTAGGAAATTTAAGAGGTAACGATATTAAAATTAAAATACACATTAATTAAGAAATATCATATAAGTTAAAAATATATCTTTATTAATATAATAAATTGCTATAATATTTTTTCCCATTACATACAGAAGAAAATTACAACAATAATACAATTCAATTTAAAATGTCTGATCCAAGTAGTATTAACGGTGGTATTGTAGTCGCAATGACAGGTAAGGATTGTGTAGCCATTGCATGTGATTTACGTTTAGGTAGTCAATCATTAGGTGTCTCTAATAACTTTGAGAAAATCTTTAACTATGGTCATGTTTTCTTTGGTATAACAGGTTTAGCTACAGATGTCACTACATTAAATGAAGTTTTCCGTTATAAGACAAATTTATATAAATTAAGAGAAGAAAGACCAATCGAACCAGAAACTTTTACACAACTAGTATCAAGTACTCTATATGAAAAAAGATTTGGACCTTATTTCGTTGGCCCTGTAGTAGCAGGTATCAATTCTAAATCAGGTAAACCATTTATAGCTGGTTTCGATTTAATTGGTTGTATTGATGAAGCCAAGGATTTTATTGTTAGTGGTACAGCATCTGATCAATTATTCGGTATGTGTGAATCTCTATATGAACCAAATTTAGAAGCCGAAGATCTATTTGAAACTATAAGTCAAGCACTACTTAATGCTGCTGATCGTGATGCCTTATCAGGTTGGGGTGCTGTTGTTTACATAATTAAGAAAGATAAAGTCATAAAAAGACATTTAAGAACAAGACAAGATTGATTTGGTTATATTTGTTATAAAATTTACCAAATATTAATACAATTGAAAAACAAAAAAACAACAAGATTAAATAATCAACAAAGAATACTTTTTAACATTTTACCACCATTCCAGCTATAGAATATAGTGATTTGTATATTTATATAACATGAAGTATTAATTAAATGCATCAAATGAACTAAAAAAAAAAAATAAGTTAAAATATAACTTCTGATTTCAACTTTTTTATCTTTAAATTAGTAATTACAACCTCTACTTTTATAATTGTTTAAAACTTGAATATGTTTCTTGACATTATATTTCTTTAGTTTTGCAATAAGCGCTTTATAATTCTTCATTATTGATTTCGAATTTTAGAGAATTAAATTGATCATGATGAAAAGATACAATAGTTTATTAACTCAAACTGGTTATTAAAACAATTGGTAACCAAAATTAATTAAATTACCTCTCTATATAAAATTTAAAGCCAATTCAATAGCTGAACCAAAAACTAGACTGCGGTATGAATTTCGAGAAGCGTGAGGTATCAGTACTATCTGATGAGTATAAAAGTAGAAGAAGAATACAAATGCTTCGATTCTTAGGGGTCACAACAGCTACTGCTTTATCATTCAGATATTTTAGAAAACAATTATCTTCTCGTATATGTATGTTAACTTAGTTATTTCATTACCATTTAAACGATAATATCCAAACTCAAGAAAGATTATATTACTAACCGCATTTTAAATTATTTTAGATCGTCCCAATATGTTTCAATTAAATAATAAACCTCCACCAACACCTCCTCAGAGTGAAGCATTATCTGCTTTTATAATTGCCACTAGTATAACAACTAGTTTATTTTCAATGGCAACATTCGGAGCTCTTTGGATTTATGATATTTCTACTATCAAAGAATTAAGATACTCTTTAACAAACTCGATTAGTTTACATTTGAAAGAATCAAGTTTAGATGATAACCAGCAATTAGATTCGGAGACTTTACAAATATTAGATCAACTTAACAATGTTTTGAAGAGAAATAAATAACGAAATCACATTACATTGCTAGTCAAACATAATGCATGTCTTAAGAAGAATGAAAACCAGGGAATACGAATCATTCTCACAAGTTTAGATCCACATGTACATATATTTATATATTCATAACCTTAATTTTACAATATATTCTCATCATTTGTTTATAGAAATTAATAAATACTCCAAACTGCATTAGTTCTTTATTACAGGTCTTTATATCTTTTTCAAGCTATGTGCGGACTTTTCTCTGAAAAATTTCAAATATTCACAGATTTTAGAAGTTCATCAACCGGCAAGCCTTTAAAGAATTGAGAATTTAAATAAAATTGATCTTACTGATTAAGTAGCATATAAAGCTTCAAACATTAAATGAATTACCATATTAATAGAACACTATATTATAACTACTATAAGTGACAGAATAGTATATTATTCTATAAAACAAAATTATATAGACATTGGAAAGGAGATTTTTCTCTATTGCATTCCTATAATTTGAAACTGTAAATAAAAAATCATTCCCATCTAAATCTATTAATTGGCAAATGCTAAATAAATATACAATTTATAGTTAAAAATTATCCAAGTTGCAATCAAATAATTTTAAAATAGGAAATAAATTATAAGGAAAAGAAAAATGAACGTTCATTTGGATATAAGTCCAAAATCAGATGTAGCAAGATCGAGATCTGACACAGTTAATACTCAAGAGAGTAATGCAAACTCGTTGATAAGTGCAAGTAGTGGTCAAAAGAAAAAGAATAAGAAGAATTTGATATTATCAACTTCTTTCGTATCATCAAAGAGAAATGAATTAGAATCAAGTTCTCCTGGTAGTCCACTATACAGCAAACATAATAAATCTAATGCAAACAAAACATTATTTACATTGAAAAATGATATAATACAGTACCAAAATGAGCTTATAGAAGTTAAAAGAAAGAAGAAAGATGCTGAAAGACTTCGAAAAACCACATCATCAAACATTTATTCGGGTACATATTCGACAAATCATCTAGAGAAGCATTCCATTAGAATCAAGACCAATACACAAATTAGAGAATTTGAAAATATGATAAAAAAATTAGGGAAACAAATTGCTGAAGCAAAATTACAATACGAAAATGTAGCAAAGTTGAATGGTATTGGATTTTCGATAAATAACAATTCAATTGACAATCTTGCAGCATCATATAGTGAAGAAGATGGTGAAGGTGATATAAGCTACCTTTCAAATAAACTAACTTCGGAAATTAGTCTCAGTGACACATTTAACAAACAGATTTCGGGGGATAACTCATCAGTTCAATCTTTCCAAACTGATAATGATATGGACATTTATAATAATAACAATAATAATACATCACTACTACTGTATCAACCTTTAAATGAGAAGGCTATTGTAAATAAAGAAACAGCTATTTGGTTAATAAGTGATAACATGCAAGCATTAAGAAATATACAGCTACCAGTTGAGGATTTAAATAAAAGAGCAAATGATTTCATTGCACTTATCGAAATGCATCCAGAAATAAGAAATGAATTAGTTTTAACCTCATTTATGCCTTCAATACAATCATTGCTATTGCATGAAGACAACCTTGTTGTTGCCTCTGGTTTCAAAATTTGTAGGTATCTGATCAACGGTCCAGAATTTTTAGACGAACTTTTATCTCTTCGATTAGCTGAATTTATGGTGATCTCATTGGGTAAAGAAAATAGTTATCAAATTGAAAGAGAACAAGCAATAAAATTAGCTAGAAAATTTAATGAATATAAGAAATTACCAAAATCTGTCATGCAAGCTATTATAAGTTCAATAGAAAAACAAGATGACATTTTAAGACACATATCTCTAGAAACACTTTTGGAAACCTGTTTTATTGATCCACAACTTGTTAATGATTGTAATGGTATGCGTGTTTTAGAAACATTATTGCATGAGTATAATTCTCTTGATATTGTAACTGTTATACTAGATACCATTTTTCAATTAATGGCGAATTATAAAACTAGAAAAAATTTCATCATAGATTTTGATATTACAGTACTAAACAGGGAATTTTCTGATATAAATGGCAAGTCAACATCAAACATAGATTATCTGCAGAATTCTGCAATGTTAATATCAAGAGCATTAAAAAACCCTGATGGTTGTAGATTATACTGCGTGGATAATTTTAAGCCATTGAAAGAGTTAATTTCATTTTTACAAGTGCCGATATGTGCATCATATCTTTTTGACATATTTGTTGATGTAATGAGAATTAAACCTTTAGACTTCAAATCTAAACCTAAGAATAGTAAAATTTCTAATGTCGGAACACATTACGTGTATAAAGAATGCATGCCAATAAATCAACAAGTTGCTTTATTAATAATTATCTTTTACCATTGTGGACTAGTTGAGAAAATCACAAGTTTAATAGAGGAATATGAGAATGATGAATCGAAAGTTCCGTTACTTAACAAAGCAAGATATTTTTTAACTGAATACCTTAATTTATCTATGAACCTTATTGAGGTTGATCCTAGTATAATTAACAAATATCTTCCAACTGGTGAAAAAAAATCATTAGGTGAAACTTACCATTTTGAGAAGATTTCGAATAATTTGAACAAGAAAAGGAATACAATCGGTTTAGAAGAAATAGATTACAATAAAAATGTGAAAGATCTATCTTTAGCATTGAAATCCAACGATCTAATAAATAAAGTAGATGATTTAAAATTTAGAAGGATGGTATTTGACTCCAAAGTTTTACAAATAAAGGATTTCTCTTTATGGAACTGGAATATTATTCAAGAATTACTCGAAGGACCTCTAAAGACTTCCAAACAACTAGAAGAACTAGGTAAAACGAAATTTATTAGAAAACTTTTAGTTTTTTACAGACCTTTAAGACAAAGATTTTCTAATGTTTCCAGAAAATCAAAGTTAGCTAACAAATATATCCAAGTTGGGTGCCAATTTTTCAAGACAATGACATCCAGCTCAGAAGGTATGAAAATTTTAATGGACGATACTAAAATTATCCCACAATTGACTTCGTTACTATTCCGTGCCATGGAAGGTAAAACTGAAGGTAATATTATTAACGAAAACTCTTTAAAAACGAAATTGATTTATGGTTATTTTAAAATGATCGGGACTCTAACTACAAGTAAAAATGGTATCAAACTACTTAATAAATGGAATTTTTTTACAATCATTTATAAAATGTTTCAATCATCTTCAAAAATTTCAACAAAATTCTTAATGTTAACTTTACCAGAAATAGACATAATGTATTCGAATCATTGTAGAACAATACTAGGAAAAGCATTACTTACCACAGATGAAAATGTAAGAATAGTAGCTACTAATATCATGGGTAATAAATTAAGAGAATTAACTGACGTGATATTATCAAACAATAATTCTAAAGAAAGTTCATTGTCTCGTAATATGAAGTCAGAAGAAACTTTAATTCATAAATTTATTTTAGAGAAATTAACAAGACAGCTTTATGATTTAAGTCCAGAAGTTGTTGCCATTGCTGATGAGGCCCTTTATGGATACGTTGTCAAAACTGAGAATTCTTCACAAGAATTAGCCTCTTGGTTA
The DNA here is from genome assembly GCA_030573835.1 of Tetrapisispora taiwanensis (nom. inval.). Lineage (NCBI taxonomy): Eukaryota > Fungi > Ascomycota > Saccharomycetes > Saccharomycetales > Saccharomycetaceae > Tetrapisispora > Tetrapisispora taiwanensis (nom. inval.). The sequence continues at coordinate 28,168 of JAJMDZ010000050.1, forward strand.
AGGACCACATTGAAACAAATGGTGTTCATTAGTTCCCCAATATTATTTGAATTAATGAGTAATTCATATGGTTTTCAAATTTTGAATGAAATTAATTATATTGAAGAAGAAAGGTTATCATGGATATCTCACAAGGATAAAGATTATGTATATATCGTAGAAGAGTTTTTATCGAATTATGAAACTCTTTCGAATTCTTACCAATATGACCATGAATCAAATTCTTCCTCAGACAAGGCCGACTCTAATATAAAGAAGAGACTACCTTTACACTTTTATGGTAGTTTAGCCAAAACCGATGACGGTATCAATTTAATTACTTCTTGCAAAGACATGATGCTATTTAAAGAGATAATTAAAAAATATATCGAAGATTTAAAAGCTGGTAATGCTTCTGAAAATCCTGATGATATTTTAGAATTGAAGGCTAAGATGTGGAGTTGTGGTTTTATTGGATCTACTCCTCTTGGTATCAGCTTAGTTGATAATTATTCATTAACTGAGGATTTTATTGTTTTAGCTAATGATTCTACTGTTACTAGTTTAAGAACTACTGCATTTTATGTATTAGGTTTAATTTCGAAAACTAATGAAGGTTGTGAAATACTAGATGAATTAGGATGGACCTGTTGTTTAAATGTCTTTTATGAACCAGTAGGTATTGCTTTACCTAAAGCAATTGATAAATTTTTATCATACAAAGAAATTGAATGGAAATCAAATAAAGAATATAAAGATGGAATGATTACATTTGATTCTAATTCTGGAGAATTAATGGGTACGGCTAAAATAGAAGAGATTTCATTAAATCTAGATAAGATACTTTCAGACATTAACAATATGGAGAATGTTAGAGTTGAACCAAACAACAATTTTTATTACAATAACAATGAAAATAATTCTGCTGGAAAGGATTTAATGACAAAAACGAAACATGTCAATAACGATACTACTAATTTTAGTCCTAAGTTTAACCCATTTAATAATGGATTTTTAAATTTTGATGATGATACTAATAGTTTAATTAATGAAGCAATTACTAGCGTTTGCGAATTAAGTAATCATATCATTGCAAATAAAGCGATCAAGAATTTAACTGATATGAAACAAACATATTCTAATATTAGACTTTTTGAGAATGAGATATTATTTACTAAAGTATTTGATATTATGACGCATTATAGATTCAAACCTAATGTCAGAAAATTTTTATTTGGACTATTTATTAATAAGAAATCAATGAGAAATGTTCTTAGACACGATCGTCAAACATTTAAAAAACTTAGAACTAATTCTGTAACTTATTAATATAGATATATAAACAATAAATACACATCGATTAAAATAGGAATTAATCAAATAATTGAATATTCATTAGTAATATTACAGACAATATTTAAAATAAAAAATATTAATTTATATGCTTTCCTCTCTTGTTGTTATAATTCATGATTTTATTTTTAATGCAAATTTTATTATTATTGTTTATAATAATTTATTTTTTAATATCATTATAAAGTAATGGAGTTTCCCTATACATTTCATAAGAATTTTTAATTTCATCAGGTAATTTAAAATTTTTTGAATTATTATTAATTTCATTTAATAAAATTTCAATTTGATTATTATACCAATTTAATTCAGGTAATTTTTCAATTGAATAACCATTAATTTTTCTTTTCAAAATTTTATTTCTAATGAATTTATTACGATTAATAAAACCATTATTTTCTTTAATTTTATTTAGATAATCTTTATTATTTAATTTATTAATTGAATCAATTGATTCTATTGATTCAATTGACTTTTTCTTAATTTTTTTATTTTTATTTGATTTATTTAAACCAGGCATGTCCTCTTCATCCAATTTATTTAAATTATTGTTATCAAATAAACTATCATCGTTTAAATAACTATATAATGATTGACATTTTCTTAATAGGGTTGTATATTCTTTTTTCAAAGTGACATCTTGTCTTAATAATTCTTCATGCCTTGAAACCAGTTTTTTATATTGTGTATCTGTTTGCATTTTTGTAATATGTATATGCAATTACTATATGGTAGTCTTTTCACTCTCATATGTCCATTACAAAACAATTGAAACTATAATAACAAGAAATCAAAACTTATATCTTTGTTATATGTCTTGTTATATATATATTTATATATCATCTTCACCTCTCTAAAATTTAAAAATTCCTAGATGTTGTCGTACACAACGATACACAAACCCTAAACCAAAACCCTAAATCCAACCCTAACAACTTACCCCGCCACTGTGGCTCCATAGCGAATAATAGACGCCACAATCTCAAAAAAAAAAATTAAAAAAATTAAAAAAATTAAAAAAATTAAAAAAATTAAAAGATAATTTTTATAAAAATAAGGGGTGACATGATTACACAAAAACCAAAAAACCAAAAAAACAAACACAATTTTCCAAAATAATTTCCTCATCTTATGTAAATAAAATCACACAGTCATACAAAGAATAACACAATCATGTGTTATTCTTTAACTATGTATTCAAATATAATGTGATATTTTATTAATGTATACTCTCCATGCTCACCATTACCCATAATGATCATAATAATGAATGCGAACCAATGGTTGACTACCACAATTGTGATTGCTATATTTTTTTTTCTAGATATGGTAGATTTAATCATCGTTTAATGGACATAACTCTTTTGAAATTAAAGAGGTAAATCATTAAGTTATAACAAGGGATTAAGAGTTGTAAGAAGAAAAAGAAGTCAACTTTATTGAGTTATAATTTTTATGATTTTTATGATTTTTATGATTTTTATGATTTTTATGATTTTTATGATTTTTATGATTCTTGAATCATATATAAATGGGTGTATATTTTCTTTTATTTTCAATTTGATCTGAGATCTTTTATTCTTGTTTAGATTCTTGTATAGATTCTAATACATATACAATTAAAAACATTAACAACAACATACAAAAGTATAAAAATACATCATGGTTAAATCTGCTGTTTTAGGTTTCCCAAGAATTGGTCCTAATAGAGAATTGAAAAAAGTCACTGAATCTTATTGGAAAGGCAATTCTAATCATAGTGATTTGATTTCAACTAGTAAGGAAATTAAGAAAAATAATTGGTTATTACAAAAATCAAACGGTATTGATATTATTCCATCTAATGATTTTTCATTTTATGATCAAGTTTTAGATTTATCTTATTTGTTTAATGTCATCCCAAAGAGATATTCTCAATATGATCTATCTCCAATTGATCAAATTTTTGCTATGGGTAGAGGTTTACAACAAAATGACGAGCAAGGTAATAAAGTCGTCGATGTTACTGCTTTAGAAATGGTTAAGTGGTTTGATTCAAATTATCATTATGTTAGACCTACTTTTTCAAATGATACTCAATTTAAATTGAATGGTTCAAAACCAATTGATGATTATTTAGAAGCTAAAGAATTAGGTATTCAAACAAGACCAGTCTTATTAGGTCCCGTCTCTTTCTTATATTTAGGTAAAGCTGACAAAGATTCTTTAGATTTAGATACTTTATCTTTATTACCAAAGGTTTTACCTCTTTATAATGAAATTTTTAATCAATTATTCAAAGTTGGTGCTACTGAAGTTCAAATTGACGAACCAATTTTAGTCTTAGATTTAACTGATAAAGAAAGAAATGCTATCGTTGAATCTTATAATTATTTCAATAAAAATTCTGAAATTAAAATTACTTTAACTACTTATTTCGGTACCGTAGTTCCAAATTTATCTGCTTTGAAAAATTTACCTGTCGCTGGTTACCATTTTGATTTTGTTAGATCTCCAGAACAATTAGATGATGTTTTATCAATTGTTACTGATAATCAAACTTTATCTGTCGGTGTTGTTGATGGTAGAAATATTTGGAAAAATGATTTCTCTAAATCAACTGAAATCGTGGAAAAAGCTATCGCCAAATTAGGTGCCGATAGAGTCATTGTTGCCACTTCTTCTTCTTTATTACATACTCCAGTTGATTTAAATAATGAAACTAAATTATCAGCTGAAATTAAGGACTTCTTTTCTTTTGCTACTCAAAAGGTTAATGAAGTTTCATTAATTGCCGCTAAATTTAATGGTAAAGATGTCACTAAAGAATTTGCCGAAAACTCTGCTTCAATTTCTGCTAGACAAAATTCTTCGATCACTAACAATGCTAAAGTCCAAGAAAGGGTTAAAGCCATTGATACTAAATTAGCTCAAAGAAATTCTCCATTTGTTCAAAGAGAAAAAATTCAAAAAGATATCTTTAATTTACCATTATTCCCAACTACTACTATTGGTTCTTTCCCACAAACTAAAGATATTAGAATTAACAGAAATAAATTCGTTAAAGGTACTTTATCTGCCGAAGAATATGAAAAATTCATTCAATCTGAAATCGAAAAGGTCATTAGATTCCAAGAAGAAATAGATTTAGATGTCTTAGTTCATGGTGAACCAGAAAGAAATGATATGGTTCAATACTTTGGTGAACAATTAGATGGTTATGCTTTCACCACTAATGGTTGGGTTCAATCTTATGGTTCAAGATACGTCAGACCACCAATCATTGTTGGTGATCTTTCAAGACCAAAGGCTATGTCTGTTAAGGAATCCGTTTACGCTCAATCCATCACTAAGAAACATGTTAAAGGTATGCTAACTGGCCCAATCACATGTTTAAGATGGTCTTTCCCAAGAGATGACATTGATCAACAAACCCAAGCTTTACAATTAGGTTTAGCCTTAAGAGATGAAGTTTTAGATTTAGAAGCTGCTGGTATTAAGATCATTCAAGTCGATGAACCTGCTTTAAGAGAAGGTTTACCATTGAGAGCTGGTCCAGAAAGATCTGCTTACATGGACTGGGCTGCTTTAACTTTCAGAGTCGCCACTGCTGGTGTTGAAGATAAGACTCAAATCCACTCTCATTTCTGTTACTCTGATTTAGATCCAAATCATATTAAGGCTTTAGATGCCGATGTCGTTTCTATTGAATTCTCGAAGAAAGATGATGCCAACTATATTGCCGAATTTAAGGATTATCCAAACCACATTGGTTTAGGTTTATATGATATCCACTCTCCAAGAGTTGCCTCCAAAGAAGAATTTATTAGCAAGGTAGAAACTATCTTAAAAACTTATCCTGCTAGCAAGTTCTGGGTTAACCCAGATTGTGGTCTAAAAACTAGAGACTGGTACGAAACTAAGTTATCATTAGCTAATATGGTCGAATCTGCTAAATACTTCCGTACTGAATATGCTGACAAGGCTTAAAATTAATTTAAGAATCTTAATAAACTTTTATTTTAATTTTTATTTATACCTTTTGTGTTCTAGCAAGTTTACTATATACAGATTATACTGTCAGATTTACCCCCATAATTGCATATGGAGTCATTGAATAACTTCAATTGTAAATAAAGATTCAACATCAATTATAATAAATTGTTTTAAATTTGATTATAAAATGAAAATTAAAATCTTTTGCATTATTCATCATGGTCTATTTTAATGATATATTAAAATAAACATATGAATTAATAAAACAAAAATTACTTACTCATTTGATAAACATCATTATTAATTAATAATATTTAATTTAATATAAACGCATTCAACATTCGTTAACAAACACACAAAAAGTTTATTTTATTTTACTTTTCATTTTTATATTTTATTTATTTAACCTTCAATCAAAGATATAATTTATAATTATGAATATAATCATCTAAATAAGTTTTTATCATGTCTTCAACATATTTTATCTTGAATTCCTTTCAATTCTAAACCTTACTCTCGTGTGATCTTGACAATATTTCACAAATTGATAATTTCCGAAAATCAAATTGCATAGATAAAAGAGATAGCAATTTGTAATTTTAAATAAAGGAAAGTTTTAGTTATAATTTATTTTAACATAATTAAATTATTATATTCAAACCTGTTAATAGTAATTGATTCAATTTCTAAACTAAGTTTTTAAAACAGAATATAAATTGAAATAACCTGGATTAATAATGTCTTCTGAAAATATTGACCAATTCATTGCCTTGACAAGTGCTTCAAGATCTATTGCTTACGAATATTTAGAATTATATAATGATGATGTTTCAGATGCATTGAATGCCTATTATGCTGACCAAGCTGACCAAAAGAGTAAAAGTTCACAATCTAGCTCATATACCAGCCAATCAAGATCATCCAACAAACCAACATCCAGTGGCAATAATAAATTTATGAGTTTTTCTCAAATGAGAAAAGAAACTGAAAATGATGATAGTGATGAAAATAGACATACTTTTGCAGGTGGTGAAAAATCTGGTTTAGAAGTAGCTGATCCAAATGATCCAAAGGATTCTAATTCATTAATTAATGATTTATTAGAAAAAGCTAAGAGAGGGGGCCAAGAACTTTCTGCTGATGATACCCCAGCTGAAAAGAAAAATTTCTTCACTGGTAAAGGTTATAGATTAGGTGCCACTGTAGAGGGTGCTTCACAAGTAATTTCTGATAACTCAACATCTGAAAAGCCACAAGGAAGAGTCAGTAGAGATATTACATTTTGGAAAGAAGGTTTCCAAGTTGGTGATGGTGAATTATTCCGTTATGATGATCCTGCAAATAGTTTTTATTTAAACGAATTAAATCAAGGTAGAGCTCCTTTAAAATTATTAAATGTTGAATTTGGCCAAGAAGTCGATGTAAATGTCTACAAAAAGTTAGATGAATCATATAAACCACCTGAAAGAAAATTAGAAGGCTTTAGAGGTAAAGGTCAAAGACTTGGTTCTCCAATCCCAGGCGATACTCCAGAAATTGTCGAAACCCCATCTAGTAGTATAAATGTTGAAACATCTAAAGAAAAAGAAAAAGAAGCTGAAACTATCAAACAGGAAGAAAAGAAAGGTGACTCTTCTGTGCAAATCAGATACGCCACTGGTAAAAGAGAAATATATCATTGTAACGCAACCGATACCGTTCAAAGTATCTATGACCATGTTAAATCTAATACCAGCGACCCAAGAGCATTCTCATTAAACACCTCTTTTCCAGTTACACCAATTGAAAACTTTGAAGCTACATTAAAAGAAGCCAATCTAATAAATTCAGTGGTAGTGCAAAGATGGGTTTAAATAAAGTTAAGTATATTATTCGATATAGTAATAGTATATAATAATAAATTAAAATAATATAATGTTTATATTATGTTATTTTTTATGTAAGTACATTTTTTACAGAATGTTATAAATTTATGAGTAGCTTAAATTTAAATAGTTCCAACTTTTTCAGCCCAGATTTCTTCAGCTTGAACAATAGTGTTATGGTTAGCCATCATTTTGTTCATTGTTTCAATGTATTCATCATATTCATCAGAATCAAAAACAATACCACCACCAGCTTGAAGATATGCAACATTATTTTTATAAACCATTGTTCTTAATGCAATACAAGTGTCCATGGTTTTACCATCGTAAGAAAAGTTACAAACAGCACCCGCATATATGCCTCTTCTTTCACCTTCTAATTCAGCAACTAATTCCATAGCTTTGACTTTTGGAGCACCACTGACAGTACCAGCTGGGAAAATAGATCTAAAAGCGTCGAATCTAGTCTTATCAGGTCTTAATGTACCACTAACTTGGGAAACTAAATGTTGAACATGTGAGAATTTTTGGACAGTTAATAGTTTATCAACATTGGTTGTCTTTGGATCACAAATACGGTTAATATCATTTCTAGCAAGATCAACTAACATAACGTGTTCAGCACGATCTTTCAATGAACCACGTAATTCGGCAGCTAATTCATCATCTTCTTCCGTAGTTTTACCTCTTTTGATGGTACCGGCAATTGGATGAGTAATGACCTTATTTTTGTTATCACTTTTACATAATAATTCAGGAGATGCACCAATAATTTGGAAATCCAAACAATCGATATAAAATAAATATGGAGAAGGATTAACGGTTCTTAAATGTCTATAAATATTAAATGGATGTAAAGAAGTTGGTCTAGCCACTCTTTGAGATGGGACAGCTTGGATGATATCACCTTTCTTAATATGTTTTTTCAAAGTTCTGACATAATTTTCATAACCTTCTTGACCGATATTAGATTGGAAATCTTGATTTAATTTAATTGGATTTTGCTTTGGATAAGGAATAGGTGCTGAGTCATCCATTAATACGTTTACAATATTTTCAATAATTGAAGAAGAAACAGCATAACCTTCTTCTAAAGAAGTCTGAGAAGTATTAATATTATGAATAATTTGAAATCTTTGGAAAACATGATCAAATGCGATAATTGTATCAGCAAGCATTAAATAAGCTTCTGGAACTTTTAAAACATCTTTTAATGGTCTTGCAGTTTTTGGTTCGAAATAACGAACACAATCATATGAAATATAACCGACAGCACCACCACTTAAAGGTGGTAAACCTGGAATATTTTCAGCTAAGACATGGTTCGACATTTCTTTTTCTAGAAGAGATAATGGATCAACTTCCATCGACTCAGTTGGACCTGTTTTAATGATTTTTCTTGGAGCAATACCAATAAATGAATATCTATCTAATTCAGTTGAAGTTTTAGCACTTTCTAATAAGAAAGATTCTTTTCTATTCAATTCATTTAATTTTGCAAGCTTTAAATAAGCAACATGTGGAGTTAAATCCAAAGATGGCATGAACGCATAAACTGGGTACATGTTAGCATTGTTATCTAAATTAACATTTTCTTGTTCTAATAATTTTAAAGATTCCAAATCAGGTTGGATTTTAACAGGAACGGTATGGCCACTCATTCTTTATTGAGAATTGATATTGAATGAAGTTGGTTTATTTGATCTATTTGAACAATAAATATATATGAATAAACTGGAAATAATCCAATGAAAAAACTCAAATATGATAATGATCGTAATATTATAATTTAATGAAAACAATAATATAATAAACTACAAATATCGATGAGCGTTCAACTATTAAATAAATATTGATACATATTCCAGTATTGAAATTTCATTACTGAGGTACCTTTTGTGACTAATAAATTTTGAAACTTATCGAGTGAAAAAAAAAATATCAGAATTAACTTCATTTCATTTTTCAAAAATATAATTATTTTAAGACTTATTTCCGCTCAAACACTTAGGAAAACACGGCGAGAATGTGGAGGTTGTTTGGAAAGAAGTAAAAAAGGGAAGAGAGAGGGTAATGAAAAATTTGAAAAAATATTTTGAAATTTTATACTCATCTCATCTCATCTCATCGATATTACATAATAATTATTGAAAATTTATATGTCAAACTAGATTGTACATTTTATTTAATTAACGATTTTTAAGGTAACTATTCCCTAACTTGTCTTTAATACTTTGTTATTCATTAAGGATATTTTGAATACAATGTAGAAAAAATATTTAAAGGTTCTTTCTTGAAATAATTTTTCATTTCGGATTTTGATTTTAAATATGTTTATATTTATTATTTCTTTATTTCCGTTAAATATTGGTAAAAATTAAATGCTATTATCAAATTTAAATTAAATATATCTACTACTTGAATTCAAAAACTAAAGAAATAATAACTATTATAATCAGGGTTAAAAGAAGTGCACTAAAGATAAAGTTGTCCTTTTATTTTTATTGATTGCTATAATTATATTATAAACTATACATAAATGGGACAAATTTTATCCAATCCGTATATTGAAAAGGATAACCAGCATGGTTATGATAGTTTTACTGCTTTTGGGTTTTGTTCCATGCAAGGTTGGCGTGTTTCTATGGAGGATGCTCATTGTTTTTCATTGAATGTTAATGGTAACGATGCATTACAAAATGGAAATAATGAAGATGATCATGTAGCTTTCTATTCGGTTTTTGATGGTCATGGTGGTACAAAAGTTGCACAATTTTGTGGTGAAAATTCAATTAATATTCTTAAAAATTTAAATAGTTTTAAAACAAGAAATTATTTAAAATCGTTATACGATTATTCGCTAGAAATTGACGAACAATTGTTAGAATCGGACATTGATTTCAGCAATGATCATTCTGGTTGCACATTCACTGGTGTATTGATCTCAAAGAAAAATAATATTATAATATGTGCTAATTCAGGTGATTCAAGAACAGGTATGTCAATCAATGGTAATGCTAAGGCGTTATCGTTTGACCATAAACCACATCTTGTTAGTGAATCATCAAGAATCATTAATTCAAACAACTTCGTAGAAATGGATAGAGTAAATGGCAACTTAGCCTTATCTAGATCAATGGGTGATTTTGAATTTAAATCTAGAAATAATCTTTCAGCCTACGAACAAGCAGTTACATGTATACCAGATATATTAAAACATACAATTGATTATAATAAAGATGATTTCTTAATTCTGGCCTGCGATGGTATCTGGGACTGTCTATCTCTGCAACAGTGTATTGATTTAGTATACTATGGGATATATGAAGGTGGGTTATCATTAGAGAATATTGCATCAAAGATAATCGACGTGTGCTGTGCACCAAATACTGAAGGATCTGGAATTGGTTGTGATAATATGAGTATCATAATAGTTTCACTTCTTAAGGATAACGAAACTGAAGAGAATTGGTTTGCTAGAATTCGTGATAAAAAAGCTACCTCACATGCTACAAGGGAACTAATATCTTTTAAAGAAAGGAGGAAGTTAGTTTTTGATTACTATAAATTTGATGAATCAAATAGTAAGTCAATTTTTGAAATCACAAATCAAAAGAATTTAATTCCACAAGGTAATAAGACCTCACAACATTACAATTCAAATGCAATTGGTAATGGAAAAAATTTTAACTCAAACATTTCTACGACCTTCAACACAAATCAAAGTAATAATAATAATAAAGATATTGAGTTATCAACAACCCCTAAAAGAGATCAGCCTGCATTATATACTTTGGATGATCTATTGGGCTCTGGAGATATCAAAATTACTAGAGAGTCAGAAAAAGGTGAGTCTACAACAGCATATATACATGGTACAAATTTACCATCCATATTGGAAGCACTTGCGAACTCACCTTCAAACGAAATTACTAGTTTAATTGATGAATCTGAGCAAGATAATGATGTTAACATGACCGATGAGATATACATGGATGAAGACCAAAATATATCGACCCCAGAAGTTAGGAACGTACCAGACTCCGCTTTCAAATAACGATTTCAATGATGTCTTATTAATTATAAACTTTGTCATCTAATTGGCATTTATATAATAAATATTTTCGTTTTTATATATTCTTCTAAAACTAGCAAATGTAAATTTATTTTATTTAAGATAGTAATTTGACTTTTATTTACAATATGTAAAACTACTTTCCTTTATATTATTATTACAAAAATATTACATTAAGTATGAATGGTACTGCTACGTTTATATCAAGAAGTATTGGTTGATTAGCAAGTATATATGATTGTTTTATATTCTAGATACTCTCTTATGGTAAACCTTTACTTCTTGTTGATCTCACTGTGACAAAATTATCTTCATCTGAAATCGGCTCTTCTGTTCTAACAATTCTGGTTGATCTTCTCAAAGGAATATTTGTTACACCAGATAATCTGTTTCTTGACCTTCTGCTTCTCGTTTCAGTATCAAGTTCTTCTTTTCGATCAATCAATATTTCATCATCGTCGTCATAATCACCAGAGTCATCTTCAGTATCTTCATCTTTATATCCTTCGGCATCAACATCTTCATCTACATCGGTATTATCGATCGTTTCAATATCTTCTTCAAGATCTAAATATTCATCATTACCTTGATTCTGGTCATCCATGCTTTCCGAATATGTATCAATATCTCCAGATACATAATTTGATATTTTACCTCTTTTCATTAGAGATTTATTCTGTTGGTTAGCTGTAGCAGTTAATTTAGGTTCTACAAATGATAATTGCCATTTGAGTATCGTCGGTTGAGTTTCTGGAGGCTTAATAACACAACGTTTCTTAAGGTTGTTCCATGCAACTTCTTCCATTGTTCTAGGTTCAACAATGTCATCATTCATAAAATTAACAAGCAGTTTTACACTTTTGTTAAAAGTGTCTTCTACTGGAACATTTGTATTATCAATGTCATTTTGAATTCTTACCGAAGTGTCGATATGAGTTCCAACCGCATTAATACCACCAGATGGACCAAAAATTATTGGTTTCCAAACAAGCCTATGTGGTTTGATTTCCGGATAGCCTTTTCGTTTCCATTGGTTACTTATATTTTCTATTCTTTCCCACGAATCTATCATTATTTGATATTTTTTTGGATTTAAATTCGTGCTATCTGCCTTACTACGAATTTCATCGTTTCTTAGAGAATCAGATTTATTAATAAACAATACTTTCAATTGCTCGAGACCTATCACAACGTCAGTTGGGATCATACCAGTCAAATTAGAAATATCTTCCAATGTAACGGATATCTCATAATTTAACTTTTTAAATTTCTCTTTAATGTCCATTAATACCTTCGCACATTTTATCTTCCATAAATTCCTATAAGATAATAGACCAAGGTTAGAAAGGGGTTTCTCTGGAGTCCCCCATTCATATGCTCTTTTTGATAATAGATATGAAAATTCCATTAAAAATTGACCGTAGCCTTTTCTTTGATAGATCGGTAATGTTAATATACAACTTAAGTTATAGTCAGTAGAATTCAACTTTTCTTGTGAAAAATAACCTACAAAATTCCATTTCAAATTCGATTTATCACTGTCATCTAATTCAGTTAATACATAGAAGATAAACGGTTCAACGTCATAATATAATGTCTTTGAATTCAAAAACAGTTTTGCCATCAAACACAGATTTTGACAATAAACAATATTTTCTCTTCCATCTACTTCCCAAATTGATAATTTAGAATCTCTATAGATTTCATTCCCTGGTGGGTGACTTTGCATACATTTTTTAACATGCCTGTAATAAATAAATCTGGAGTTGCAATATTTCAGACAATGTTGGCAAATATATAAGATTTTGTTCTTATTGTACTCTTCAGGATATGGAGCCGAATACCAAGTCTTAATTTCATAACCAGATATATATATATATTCAATAGTCTTTGTAATTCGATTTTTTGATATATTCGATTTTAGCAAATGTAGATCATTCCTTTTCCTTCTATTTTGATTCTCATTACTGTCTTCACTTTTTATATCGTGGTTACACAGTAGCGTATTTCCATTCAAAATGGATGCAGATTGTGATTGATCTAATAATTTTTTAAATTGAATCCTATCTGATAATGACGGTAATGTTTTAGATGTTGAATAGTCTTTTGAATTTAAAATAGCTCCTCTATAAGGGATATCATCATTGATATTCAATGGTTCAACCAAAGATTTTGATTCCATAATTTGGAAATTATTATTGCTGGCATCTATATGAATCTTGGAGTTCAGTATTTGTTCATTTTTCGATCTATTTAAGATATCTTCAAAATTTAATAATTTCAAAGGTTTATACTTAATTTTAATATTAGTGATCTTATATTCATCATTACTTTCAATCGGTTCTATCCTTTGATTATCAATACATTCCACGTTAGAATTTATCGAATTTATTTCATCCAACGTTGCTGGTAAATCCCATAGAAGCTCTACTTCACCAGGTTCTTGAATTCCAATTGTATTTGATTGTTTTAATTGTGTTCCTCTATCTAAGTTTAAATTGTTTTGTTTATTTATATAATTCGAGCTTATTTCATTTAAATACATTCTCCCTCCTCTTCCTCTGGCCATACCTCTACCTCTTCTTCCATATAAGCCTCTTCCTCTTCCTCGTCCTCCTCCCCTTCCTCTACCTCTGCCTCTTCTTCCACCATGTTCAGATCTTCGCACTTCGTCTTCATTTGGTATTATAATGCCATTATTTTTTTTTGTTGAATAATTAATATTAACAGTTGTATTTCTTTTACTTTTCATTGAAATATTAGGATTTTCTCTTGCTCTTTTAGAGATCTCTGAATGAATATTATCATCAATGATTAAACTACGCAAGATAGTATGGCCTCTTCTCTTTTTCCCTACAGAATCTGTATTGTTTAACATGATCTAATGTAGTAATGCAACAGTACGAAAACAAAATAAAATTAGTATATTAAGTTAAAAACGAAACCAAACAAACCAAATTACTTAAAAAATATCGACTGTTCTCCAAATAAAATATTAATGGATACTAAACATATGTTACTTTATCGTAGTGCAATTACCTTAATAATAATAATAAAAATATTATTAACTCCAGTTCGGTTTTTGATGCTTTAGAGCTGTTTTTAATTTTAATAAATTTATTTTATAATAATACGATAATATATATTTTAAAATATAAGCTGAAATTAGTGATCATTACAATGAATTATCAATTGAAATACATAGATAAATTTAAATATTGGCTATTGCAATCTTAAATTGATGCCTTTATTTATCTATTTACAATTTTGATGTATTTACCCGTTTACCAAATGCATACAAATTCGAAATGAAAAAAAAAATCAAAGAAATCAAAAAAATCGTGTCAGATCACGTGAGGGTGTAATGCCAATGAGTAACTAAACTATGATTGGTAATGTGAATGACAACAATCCAGTTCATTTCATTAATTACACAAACAATACAATAAATTAATCAATAGGTTGGAGATGCAATCGATAATAGATGCAATGGAGATCTTTATAACCGAAATAATATTTTCATGCGTTAACTATTGCCTCAAAAATCATGTCTCGAATTAATGTTTTAAGTACAACTTAACCATATAAAGACTATAATCTACTACTACTATTAATATTATTTTTTAGAATTTAGTAAATCTATACAAATATACAATTTATTTAAGTCACATTAGAATTTATTTAATTATATAACATCATTTTTAACGTAATAAAAATTATGACTATTTGTAAAAGTATTTCGATTTATAAACATAAAAGTTTGGGGAATATCTATCATTATAATAGGGTCATATCAATATTCATTATTTAGACAGTCATTAAAAATATACTCATTATTCTGAATTAAATGAGAAGAAAAAGTAACCAATTTTTCATATGTTTTTTTTGGTGTTTTTTTTTATTTTCAGTATTAATAATTTATAATTACTATCTTTTCATTTTGTTCTTTCGTTTTATCATTAAAATTCTTTACTCATTATTTTATAAATCTAAACCGCTTAATGAACGACTTAACCCTTCTTCTAAATTATCATCGATGGCATTATTTTGATTGAGATTTAAATAATTATTGGCTTGTCCATTTTCATCTACATATGATTGAGTTGAATAGTTAGAATGGACCGATCCAGAAGTATTTTGAGGGATCAATTGTTGAAATGTTGCTTGTGTTTGATCTTGTTGTAACTGAGAAGATAGCATAGTTGATGAATTACCTAATGAACTGTTGCTATAAAATGATGACACCTTTTGAGTAGTGGATGATGGACTTTGACTTTGATTATTAGATGGTGATAAGGTTTGATTTCTTAACAGAGCATTCATTTGCTTCATTGCATTATTGTTAGATGAATAACCAGATGGAATTCTAGAAGAACTAGAAGGGTGTTGTTGTCTAATAAATGGTTGTTGCATTGGCAATTCTAGATTTTGAAGAGATGATGGCTGTGGTTGGCTAATACTATTCATTTGACCTTGTTGAAAAAGATTAGATAATTGAGTTTGACTTCCAACATTATTTAAACCTTGAGTATTTGTAGAACCAAATATACCAGAATAGTTATTTACTATTGGAGAAGGAGTAAAACTGTTTTTAGTATTTACTGGTGTATTCGAAGCAGGAACAGAAGATGTATTGTTATTAGCCGCAGCTGCGGTAGCAGCATGTGCTTGCAATAAACTAGTATATGAAAGTGATTGGTGTAGAGAACCACCGGTGGAACTTGGTTGTAATGGATGAACAGAACCTACAACATCATTTTGTCCTTGCATGTTCAAGTGCGATTGTAAATTGTTTTTATCTAACATTTTTCTTCTAACAATAATAAATGATACGTCATATGTGGCAACTAAACCCAAAAATGAACATAAAACATTAATAATACGTTTATAATTTGCGGAAAGACCAATTGGGTAAGCAAGTTCATAATAAACCTTTTCTCTTTCCTTAAATAACAATAGCTGAGTATAGATCTCTAATGTATCAGGATCATTGAAATCTAATTGTTGAGGTGGTAGAGGTAAAACAGTGGATGAAGGTAATGGTGGATAGAATCTTTCAGTTGCATTAACTTGATTACCATATAATGATGAATTTGTATTTTGGTTAACCAAATATTGAGAAGATTGATTTTGTTGACCTAACAAATTAGTTGAACTATTAGCACTCATTAAATTATTTGAATTATTATTGGCATTTGTAGTGGAATTATTACCACCCATAAATGTTGAAAATAATTGAAGAGAAGATTGTGAATTTAAATTACCATTATATAAAGATGAACTACTATTCATGGTATTTAAGCCAGTTCTACTTAGTGAATTCAAAGACAAATGAGAATTTGAATTCATGAATCCATGTTGCTCTTCTAATTGGCCTCTTTTTTCACGCTTTTCACGTTCAATTCTATCTCTTTCCATTTGTGGTAACATTTTTTTATATTCAACTCTTAATTTTCTGCCACCGATTTCTTCACCATTCAAAACTTCAATAACTTTAACAGTTTCATCAGTTGATTGGAAATTAGCAAAGGCTAAACCCCTGAAAACACCATTATCGAAATGGTAATTGAAAGCATAAGGTAATGGTAAACCTAATTTTTCAATAAATTCCAATAATTGTTCTTTCTTAATTGCAAATGGGATATTTTTAATAACAATAGCAGTTGGAATAACATCATCATCGTCTATTTCATCTTCACCACTTGTTAATTTTTCATTTTGGTCTTTATATAAAGTATCGTTATCTTCTAATTTGGAACTGTTCTTAGAAACAGATGTCTTATCATCTACAATATTACCTAAGTTGTTCATCATATTACTAGATTCAGTGGATAGAAACTGATGGGTTCCGTTATCAGTTCCCATTGACATTGTCTAGATTTAAAAAAACTTTGTTTCTTTCAAATATATATGTCAAAAATGGATGATTATTATACAAAGAAATATAAATCTTATTCGTAATTCAAACTTTCAAAATATAATTATGAAAGCTTCTTTTTATAAATCGATATTATA
>JAJMDZ010000050.1:45529-76908 GCA_030573835.1 Tetrapisispora taiwanensis (nom. inval.)
AAAAAGAAAGAAAAGCACCGAGCTTTTTTTTTTTTTTTTTTTTCGAGTAGAATCAAATATTTGGCAACAGGGGACAAAAAGAAATGAGAGAGAATTTAGATCACCTAATGTACCATGATGCAGTGCATATAAAAGAATGATATGTTTCTTTTTGTATAACATTGGCGTTACTTGCTATTCATCATGGAATTTTATTCAGTTATATTTTCTAAAAAGAAATTATAATAAGAAAACCATTTATTTTAATATCTTAGTTTTGTAACTACCAATGTAATTAATAGTTACAAAGTAATAATAATGAGTTGCTTCTTTTTACAATATTTTTGCACAATTAAAATATGTTAGTACTACTCCGGTTCAGATATATGAACCGATGATACAAATATAATGTCAATTTTTTTCAGAGTACTTTAGTTTGTTTTAATATAAAATTGAATAGTTTCTTTGTTGTTCAAAAATTTAATTCCAAATTATTAAAAAATGAATAATATTAGTAACATACAAAATTGGATTATAATTTGATAGTAAGATTAATCTAATTTATTTAATTATACTGCACTATCAAATTGTAAATCCAAAATATGTATCTTAGTAAATATCAATTTTCTCAAAACTTCATTATTTCTTAAAGTACGATTACATCAAAGAGTCAGTACTTGTTCTGTGACTCCTAAAAATCAATAACTATCTAAAATAACTTAAACCAACAACCAGTACTCTACCCACCAAAAAAAAAAATAATGTATATACCTTACATTAATCAAATAAATGCAAAAGATATCTTAATTAAAGTTAGTTTGTTAATCTAATAGTATTTATAAACATACCACATACCCAACCCCATTCACTTATATAATTCCTTATAATTAGTCAGATCACTTATAAGTTATAAACTACTAAAAAAATATTTAAAAGTGTACTCAATCTCACCACTTCTTATATACAATCACAAAAATAAAAAAATTTAGCCGCCGAGATAAAATAATCTGTAAAAATAAAAAAAATATAATTGTAAAACCAAATTTACCCGGATACTTAGCGCTCATTATACACGACAGCTATTAATAAACGCAGTTCAATAATAATTTTTTTTGCTTTTAGGCTTAATTGTTGCAATTGAATATTTTCTTTACATAGTAAAGAGAGGTATGTAAATAGACTTGAATAGAAATTAAATACGACTGAGTTCAAGAAAATGAGCGAAAGTTTAAGACTGGAGAAAATATATAGAGATAGAATTGGAATTGATGAAAAATTAATGATATAAATTTATATAAACATACAATATATATATATATATATATATTTATATGAAAGCATTAATTTAATTTTGAAAGTCATATAATATTATAATAATAATCAAAAAACATCAATAAAACAATTCAATTATGGCAGCTACTCCTCCTCCACCAGGTGGTCAACGTATTTTAAAGAGAAGAAGACAAGTTCAAAATTCTAAGGAAAAGAAAGCTAAACAAACTCCAACTTCTGCTAGAAGTGCTGGTTTTGGTGGTTCTTCTGGTTCAATTTTAAAAGTCTTTACTGAAGAATCTTTAGGTTTACCAATGGATGCAATTGTCGTTTTATTTTTAGCTATTGGTTTTGTTTTATCTGTTTTCGGTGTTCATATCGTTAACAAATTTTCTGGTAGATTATATTAATCTTAAAGAAAATAATTTCATAATATAACAAAATTTTTAGAAAACAAAACAATAAAACATTATTAATTCTCTTCTTTATTTGCCTTTGTTTCAATTAAGTTTCGTTATAATATAATTTATTTTTGTAACGTAATCAAAAAAAAAAAGGATATAAGTTAACAAACCTATCAAAAAAGGTTATTGAAGATAAAGAACATACCAAAAAAAAATAACAAATAAATCAATCAAATTTAATGAGGGATTAATTGCATTTTATACTATATTTGCTGAACCAATTTTTATTTTACTAAATTTTAAATAGTACTAACATGCATTAGTATTACTATTCAGAACATCATTATATTCTTAAATATACCATCGATATAATGAAACTGTAACAATTTTTAAAAAAAATAGAATTTTTGGATAATATATCTATATAAACTTATAAACTCATTCATATAAATTGTATATTATAATATTTATACCAACGATTAATGAACAATACTTTATTATTAAATCATTAGTATATATTTTTGTTTATTATGAATTAAGGAATATATTAGTAATTTATTTATGTAGTCTATTTACAGTTAAATTTAAACTTTGTTGGTTATAAATCATTTATCAAAATCTTTAAAACTTTATCAAGATGTTCAATATTTACAATATGTTTCTCGGCACCAGTTCCAGATCCTGGTGTATAACACCAACAATAATCAGATTTGTATTTATCAAATTGTTTCTTCCAAGTTTCTTCATTAGCCCATCTTTTACCTCTAACTTCAATTTCAACATTAGGCCAATTTTTTGGTCCTATAATAACAATTAATGGAATACCAATCAATTGAGATAACTGAATCTTTTGACCAAGTCCAATCTTTTCATTAAATGATGTAAAAATTTGATTTTTAAATAGCGAAGTTTTCTCTAATTCCAACTTAATTGAAGACAACCTTTCTTCATTAATAGTTTGACCCTTGACATCCGTTGGAGAACATAGACTAACTAAATATGGTGATACAGAAGCAGGCCATCTAAAACCTTTTGTATCTTTAGATATTTCAGCAATTGCACCAAATAATCTACTTACCCCAATACCATAACAACCCATCTCAATAAAATTATTTGAATTATTGTTAGCATCTAAAAATGTAGCACTTAATGCCTTTGAATATTTAGTGCCTAGATGAAAAGTATGTCCAACTTCAATACTTTGATTAACCTCTAATTTACCAATTTTACATTCAGAACATTCTTCATTTACAATGGCGTCTACAATAGACACGTCATCTATTGTAACAAAATTTTGTTTAGAGTAAACCTTTAAAGGAAAATCAGGGAAATTAGAAGTATGATCTAATCTACAATCCATAATTCGTATAACTTTTGAAAACATCGGGTCTTGATTGTTTTCTTGATAAACTTTAATTAATTCATCATTTGTATGCTTTTTACTAAACTCTATGTCGATATCCTTTTCTACAACTTTATTTATTAAGTAATTGTTTAAAGTCCTATCATTTGGATAATAAAATGCTAGCAGGGTAGTATGATCATTTGATAAAAAATATTTAACATCGACATCACTAATTGGTTTTGTTCCTTTAATTGGATAAGCTTCACATTTTTCAACGTTATAAGTTTCATAACAATTTGTACACGTGAAAAGAGAATCTTCACCAGATGCATGTTTATAATGATATTCTTTACTTAAATCCCCACCAATATCACCAGCTTCTGCCCAAGCACTAGTGAAAGGAATTTTAATTTCTTTAAAGATATTATTATAAGCTACATTCATATTTTCAAAACTCTTTAACGCATCAGCTTTAGTGGAGCTAAATGAATAAGCATCTTTCATTAAAAATTCTCTACTTCTTAAAGAACCACCACGGGGTCTCTTTTCATCTCTATATTTTCTATTCATTTGATAAACTGTTATTGGCATATCTTTATAACTTGTAATATAATTTTTCATTAAATTTGTTATATCTTCTTCACAAGTTGGTGTTAAACAAAAGATAGCATCTTTTGAATCTGTTAATTTAAAAATTTCTTTATTATTCCATCTATTCGTCTTTAACCACAAATCTTGGGGTGATAAAGAACTTAATGACACCTCGATTGCACCCGAATCTTTCATATGAGTATGTACGATATTCTCAATTTTTCTTAATGACCTTAAACCTAAAGGTAGCCAATCTAATAAACCTGATCTAACTTGTTTCAGAAACCCAATTTCTTGTAATAATTCATTTGTTGGTAGATTTTGTATATCATTAGCAGTTAATTTTTTTTTACTATGAAATATATGTATACCTCTAATAAATCTTCTATTCATAAGATGCAAAGGTTTGACATTATAAGAATACATCCTGATGTAAAAATTAACGTTAATTGCCTTATCTTATTTTGTTTTATGTTTTTTCAAGTTTTTAATTTTTCTTATAAAAAATAAATCATAAACTAATTAATAATTTTATAAGAATAATTAATAAATTTGAGGTTATTAATGCAAGAAACTTGTTGTTCAACAAAAATAAATTACCTAATTTCTCTTCTTATGTTATTTAAATTTTTCAATTTCGACCTACATTCTTTACAGTCAATTGATTGAAATTTCTTTATGCGCGCAATTTGTATGATAAAATTCACAAGGTTTCGATAAGACTCAAAAAAAAATAAATAAATCTAAAAGACAGCATTGAATCTTACTCCAGATTTAGAAGAAAACAAGAACAATGCTAATTGACATATTTTTATTATTGAAAGGAAGGATGTGGGTGATTTAATCAAATCAACTATTGAAGCTTCTTGTTAAAATTTAATTATATATTTTCTGTTAATGCTTGTTTATTTCTTTTTACATTTTCAACAAATCAAGATATTGAATAAATAAGATAAAAAAAATTGGTTTTGTGTTAGATCTATCATCAAAAGGTATTAGATACACAAAACCAAAATTTATGCTGATACATATTGTAAATTACAATATAATACTTGATATTGAATTATATTTTGAGCTCGCTGAAGTTAATATAATATTAAACAGATATTAAATCTCCCAATAAATTTATATTATTTGTTGATTAATTATAAAATAATAATTTATTTATTTAACAAAATATATTTGTTATTAAATTGTAATTATAATATTATATTTACATTGCATTAGATTCTATAATCAATATTTAATATTGCTATCAATAAGAACATTAATTATATTCAAAAACATAAAAGTAATAATTTAATACAATCATTACTATTCATATTGTGGTAAACAAAATTAATTTTCTTTATATTTTTATTTATGATTATAATTATATGACTTCTGAAAATGATTACACTATAAATTGTAATAGTAAAAAAATGTCAAGAAATAATACAGTAACACCACTAGGTTCAAAAAATGATTTTTATCATTCTAAAAAATCAAATTTGAGAACAATACATCAAGATGAATGTATAAGATTTAAAACATCATTATCTAAATTAACTAATATGGTGAACTCAACAAAATTAAATAATAATTTAGACGATAATAAAAAAGAGATCGATTTATCTAGAGGAAATGTTTTAAAAGATTTATTTAAATTTAACAATCAAAATTTAACCCATCAATCTAATTTTAATGGGGTCTATAATAATAACAATAATAACTATAAAAATAACAATTATACAATACAGAGGAATAATTACTCTAAAGAAAGTATATCAAACATTTGTACATTTTCACCAATACTATCAGAATTAATGATAAAAACTCAAAATTATTCCGTGAATAAATACAGTATTGAACGAAATCTTATAGGAAATAAATGTGAAATTGAAAATAGAAAAATTCAACCTCAAAATCCTTTATCAACTGCTGTAAATACGCCAATTAAAAAAATGAAAGAAAATTATAATATGCGAGGTTTAGAACATGATATTTTAGTTTCCCCAATATCTACTAGTAGCACCTTAATATATTCAGACATTGATGAATGTAAGGCATTTAAAGACAGCTCCTTATATATTGATAATTATGACTCCATTTATGAAAATAATATATTTTATGATCATTTACGACCCAAAAAATATGAAGCAATGGCTCTATTGAACAGAATCAAAACACTTGAAGATGAGATTGATTATATCATGATAGAAAGTAACATATTACTTGATTCAAAGACACAATTAGATAATAATATTCAAGAAGAAATACAGCTCAATGGAATGGATTCCAGTTTAGACATACAAAAAGACATTACAATTGACAATAACAACAAATTGAGATTAAAAATCAACGAATTATCAAAAAAATTAACATTATGTAAAGGGGTAATTAAAAAAATATCTTCTGGGTCGTATCAGAATAATTCTCATAAATTCAGTAATGGACTTAGTAGTAAATCAAAAAGGTTTTATCCTAAAGTGAAAAAATTGACCACTACTGAATTGCAAATCATTGAAGAATCACTTAATTCAGATTCAGAAGATCAGGGTATATTGGATAGCCTAAGTACAGGAACAGAAAGTGAATATTTTAACGACGGAATGGGTTTGGTTTTTAATAATGATACTTCAGATACTTTATATAATCTGAATTCAAATTTCGATCTTCATACAATTAATAAAGCTGGATTTGATCTCAAACTCAGAATCACTAGATAATATTCAAAAATGATTAAATATTCTTTATAAATTAATAAAACCACTATATATACATATATTAATTAACACATTTAGATGGTTAATGTAGTTTATATGTTATAAGAGTAAGTAAAACCATTAGTGTCATTATCATATATATATATTAATGTCATTTCTTGATGACAGCGAAAACGGGAATTTTAAAGGTCGTTTTGAAATTAAAAAAAATAAAAGTGAATCCAAGAATAAAAACATTGAGTTATTGACAATCATCATTAAAAGAATAAACGATAAAAAAAGTAATTAAAAAGTAAGACTTATACCCACTGAAGAGCTATTTGCCCAACTTGATAATTTGATAAATTTATTACTTTTATTTTATGATTATCTATTTGTAAGAATTATTCTTACGTTCTAAAAAAGATTAAATACTATTACCAATTTAACTTACGAATCAGAATAAAAATATTATATTATGAGCATGGAAGATGTAAGTAATGAGAATAAGATATCAACAGAAATGGAATCGAATAATATGATTGAAGGAAATAAAATAAATAATTATAGTGGTGATATTCAAACTCAAAATAATTTAATGTATCCTTCTATTGGAAATGATCTACAAAATTCTTCAAATTTGAATTTCCCTGGTAATAACTCATTAGGACTGCCATATGGTAATGGATTAGACTACAATCGTTATGTCAATCCATTTATGCATAATAATGGTTATTTTAACAATGATATGTACGGTATGGATTATAGATCCGTATATGGATCAAGGTTCGGAGGCATGCATGGAGGTCCTGCAGGCCACTCGTACAATAATATGCAACAACCAAATAGTATAAATGAATCAACCCAAGCTACATTTCAATTATTGGAGAATATAGTTGGAACATTTACAAGTTTTGCACAAATGTTGGAATCTACGTACATGGCAACACATAATTCATTTTTTTCTTTACTGTCAGTTGCTGAGCAATTTGGAATGCTAAAAGAAACAATTGGATCTACATTTGGTATTTTTAAAGTTATGAATTTCTTAAAAAAATTGTTAAAAGTTGTTACGAATAGAAAAATTGATTTTAAAGATTTTTCCTCAAAGAACCAAGACAAAACTGAGCAAGAAAACATTGATTCTAAAATGAAAAATGTGGAGAATAGTGATGAATCTAAAGTTAAATCAGATAATTTATCATATTGTTCTGATGAAAAGATTGTAGAAAACAAAAGAAGATCTATACCTATAAAACCATTTTTATATACTATACTATTGTTTACCGCATTACCAAGAATAATGAATAGCATTCATTTATTTCAAATAAGCAATCAGTATAGTAAATTAATTTCCAGAAATAATAAAAGATTAAAAACTTATGCAATATTAAAATATGACTATATCCCAGAAGATACAAAATTAGGATTTCCTTTAAAAAAAAATGATATAGTATCTCTAATTGATGGTGATATTTCGAATGGAATTTTTAATTGGTTAAAAATTAAAGATAAAAATGGTAAATTAGGTTTAATCTCAAGTAAATATGTTAATATCCTTTCAGGGCAAAGCGTTAAAAAAACATAACAACAGCTTCGTTAATGACAATCACCTTTTGCACGATATACAGATATCATAAAATATTCTTCAATAATTGTAAATAGAACATAAATATTTCTTTTTAAATCTGTGTAATCATCATTTAATACTAGCATTCTTCATATTTATAATAATCAAAAAAGAAACAAGAACGTTATCATGAATATTCCGTATATGCACTTCTGAATAATCTTAATCCTAGATCTATCATAATAATATGGTATTTACTTTAAGGCATGGACTTCTCTTCTCGTTATCTATTTTACACTTATGTGATAAACATTATCATGACACTCTTCCGCACTACGTTATTTTCACTCAAGATTCCGATTGTAAGATGATTTCGAAAAAGTAATTTCGTGATTTTAAATAAAGGCTACAGGGAAAGATTCATTTTGAAATAATATAGAACCTTATATTTATATATTTGTTTCCAAATTTTATTTTATTCATAATTTAAGTTGATATAAATATATAGATTACTAAAACATTTACTCTAGCCTTTTAATTGGATAATAATATTAAGCGTATAAAACTACACTTATACAACAATGAGTGATGATGTTAGGAGAAAATTGCTTCTAAAATATTTAGGTGATATAGAAGATGTTGAGGCTGATGAAAAAAAAGAAGATTCTTTTGGCTCTATGAGCCCATTAAAATCGTGTTCAATCGCTACCAAGTATTCGACAGTATCTGAAGTTTCAGGAATATCAAAGCAAGATGAAATGCCAACAAATTTGCCATCTTGGAAAGAGTATTTTGATTTTAACAATCGATACATAAATAAAAATAATAATATTGATATTAATTTTTATTATAAATTGCCAATCCATGCAGATATCCCATCTGTTCCAATATTTGTGTTCCATCATGGTGCAGGATCTTCTGCACTAACATTTGCAAACTTAGCAAGAGATTTATTCATAAAGTTAAACGGAAAGTGTGTTGTGTTTGCTTTTGATGCAAGAGGACATGGTAAAACTAAACCAGTAAATACAGATATACAATTAAAATACAATCTAGATGATTTTACTAATGATTTTGTTTCTGTTGTGCAATATTTTGATGGTATGTATTTGCAAGATATCCCAAGTGAGAAAAAATCAATTATTCTTGTGGGGCATTCATTGGGGGGTTCAATTTGCACATTTTCGTACTATAAATTTACTTCTACAATTAAGAAACAAATTGTAGGTGTTACGATGTTGGATATTGTGGAAGAAGCTGCTATTTTAGCACTTGACAACGTACAAGAATTTTTGCATAGAACTCCGAACGTCTTCAATAATTTTGATGAGGCAATAAGATGGAGTGTTAAAAATGGAATACCAAGATCAAAGGATAAAGCAGAAATCTCGATACCAGCTCTATTTAACAGAAGTAGTAATGGGAAAATTGTTCGCATATCCAATCTAGAAAATTTTAAACCTTACTGGTCAACATGGTTTGTAAACTTGTCAAAAGAGTTTGTTTCACTACCAACTTGTAAATTACTTGTATTGGCAGGGAACGATAACCTCGACAAAGAACTAATTGTTGGTCAAATGCAAGGAAAGTACCAATTAGTTGTTTTCCAAGACTCTGGGCATTTTATTCAAGAAGACACATCTGCTAAGATAGCCATTACCTTGATTGATTTTTGGAAACGAAATGATAACAAAACAGTGGTAATTAAATCCAATTGGGGATCAAAAAAGTAATTACAGATTATTTGTAAACTGTTATATAGTGCATTTAAAGAGTAGATATATTTATAGATAATAAAAAATTAAAAGCTATTTTTTTGCTGTTAAGTCTTTTTTAGTTTTGGGTCGAAAAATCTATTTTTAAGAAATTGGTAAAACTTTTTTTGATTTAATAATCGTAAATATTTCATTAAATTATCATGCATATTATATAAAAATTTATTATCATTTCGAAATTTACTTATATAAATATATAATATCTTTAGGATATTCTGAAAATCAATTTTTCTACCATAGCTTATCAACATTTGACCAATCTGCACGCTTACGTCTCTCCCAGTAGCCATTTCTACCACGAATAAACTTCCATTCATTTTCAGATACCTTCTTAAAGAATTTAGGTGTGACATCGTTGTTTTCTAATCTACGTTCTCTTTGTTTCAATTCTAAACTTAGTTTTATCTTTTCAGCTGTATCTAACGCACCGTTTTCATAAGCTCTAATGTCAGGTCTCAATCTTGAATCGGTAGGTGGTAAATTACCTTTTTCTATGATGGTAATTTCATTCAAGTTTGCTGCAAAAGTTGTAAAACCATATTTCTTCTTTGAATCGGTCACAAGGGATTTAACTTCCCATAATGTTTCGTTTTTCTTTCTATCAACTAGGGATTGCGTCCATTTACCAGTTATTAGTTCCTTTTTATAGATCTTTTCTTTAGATGATGGTGAAACATTAATTGTTAATTCTTCCGATCTACCTCCAAACATACCAGAGTTTTTGAAAGTAATCTTTGAATGTCCACCTTTCGAGGAAATAATTTTGAATTCATTAATTGGTTCAATATATTTTTCACCAGCAATTAAATTTTTTAACATAGTAGTTGGTTGGGCCCATTCTAAAACTTCACCTGTCTTTTTAATCTTCAGTTTAACTATACCTTCATTATTTAATTCAACTGATTTACCCCAAAATGTCTGAACTGGAGATACAGTATAATTGCATTCCCAATCAGAATGTTCAACATGGAAAGCAAATATCTGAGGTTTGTGAGAAACTTTTTCAGAAACCAATCTAAAACCACCTGTGTCACTAATAAATTCAAATGTTTCACCCAATAAAGGATTAAAAGGCTTTCTTAGAACTCTTGTTTTATCTCTATAAATAGATAACGCAGATACTGCAAATGCAGATACAATTGACAATGGTTGCATTGTTGAGTTAGACGTAGAAATTTGAGACAGTAAATCTGTATATTCAAATGATTCTGATAGTGTTTGCAATATAGAATGTGGTTCATTTGAGCTAACTGGCATAGCAACAGAGCTTAGATCTTTACCAACATTCTTTCTTAAGAATGATAAAATACTTGGCGGATTAGTAGAAGAAACTGAGACATCATCACGACGGGAAACCATACGTTTCATCGGAAGTGGTGTCAAATCTGAAACATTAATAGCTTCTGCACTTTTATTATTTAATTTAGATATATCTAAATATGAAAGATCTGGCGAATGTTTTAATGATGAAGATTCACTCAATGATTCTTCGTTGATTCTTTCGATCTCATTGTCATCATATTCATCATCATCATTAGACGCATGTCTTGTTAAATCATCGATATCAATTGGAATTTCATGATCCATTTCGAGTTGTTCATCAGGTAACATGATAACCCTGTTTCCAATATCTTCAGCATCAAAAAACTCATCGTCACTAAATGCGGAAATAGCCGATACACCATCGTGATCAACTATGCTTCTATTACTCTCCATTGAATTTCTCTTATTCAAAACTATGTTTAAGTTCTTATTACAGTTATTAGTTTTTTTAATGCAGTCAGTTAATGAATTTTCTAAACTCATTAAATTTTTATATAATTCGTTGGTTTTATGCATGTTCGAGTTCAAATCATTACCTTTAGATATTTTAATATATTGTTTAGATTCAATTTTGCATTTTTCTAATCCTTCTTTCAAGTGAACCAAATCATTTTCTATTTCAAAATATTTTTTAATTGATAATTCTTTGTATAATTTATCTTGTAAGTTCATTTGAAGTTCTCTAGGCTTAGGTGTGAATTCACATCTTGAATTATTATGAACGCTTGCGTTTCCTTCATTTAGAGGTTTTAAAGATTGTTTATCTTGTAATGACATAGCAGTTTGTTTCCTTTCACTATCAAAACATGATTGAAATGCGTTTACCCAAGTTTCCCAGGATTTAACTGTAGTTGCTTTTAAAGCCCAAATTTCCATACCTGAATCAATTATAATTAATTTATCATTTTTATTCGCACTTACACTTGATAAATTTATTAAAATTTCTCCTCTAAAAGATTGATTATGATCATTCATATAATAAGATAATGTGCCATATTTAAAATCTAATGAGAAAAATCTTTTCTTAAAACCTTGTAATCTTTTTCTTCTTTTCTTCAATAAATAACCTTGTAAATATCTTCCTTGTCCTACATTCAAAACTGCATCAGAATTTGAATTTTGTTTTATAATTGTATTTTGGTTCCTTTTCAAAGATTTCTTTTTATTTGAATCAATTATTGGTGATGTAACTGGTACAAATTTTTCCTTTTTCTCAGATTGTAATGACATATTAAATAAAATTCTTTTTTTAACATTTTTTGATACAGTATTATCGAAGACAAAAATATAATAATAATCTTCATTTAATGTTTTAGTTGAAACTTTAATACTATCTTGTATCAAGATATTACCTTGAACATGCCCTACATTTTTAACTAAAGTATAACCTGCTTTAATCAATTTTTCACTTAATGATAATGATTTTGATTGTTGTTTCTTATTATTAATACTTAATGATCTACGTGGTTTTGAATTGTTTTGTTGTTGTTCGGAGTCATTTAAACTCGAATTACTATTATTTTGACTTAAATTACTTACTGTAGAACCACTATGATTTCTTTTATTTATATTACTATCTGTTGATTTTAAATTATTAATTTCTGTCGATGCATTTACGTTTGAATCATCAACAATATGAATATTAGGACTTGAGCCATTTCCAACGAAATTATCATTATAAATTGTACCATTTTCATTTTCTTCATTACTATTTCTAATTTTTTTATATATACTAACGTCAATTGATTTTTTCAATGGTTTGATCTGATAATTAACAATATCACCAACTGAACATTTCATCCAACGTACAACGAAGGCTCTATTTTGAATATCAATAGATTCCATTTTGTTATTTGACTTATAATATTGAGTATAGGGCAATAAAATTACTATAACAAAATTTCAAAAACAGAAGAAAATATAAAACCACGGTGCTAATTACAATTGAGTTATATAGTATTGTAATTGACAACATATAAGACTAGAAATTACAAAAAAGATATTGTATGCTCTTATTCACTTTCTTATAAACAATATATAGTTTTCGTATTATAATTTTTTTCTTCGTAACTTAAAATTTCAACTCCATAGTAAACGTATTTACCACTATAAAAAAAAAAATAGCAAAAATGCAAAATTTCGAAAGTTCAGAAAGCCGATTTCAATGAAAATATAACAAAAAGAAAAATGCTTTGTTTTTTTTGAGCTTCATTAAGAGTAAGACGGACATTCACCATGAAAAATTGTGAAAAAAATGCATTAACCGAGAATTAGTTATATAATTAACTCAACAAGATTGAAAATATAATAATTATGAGAGCCTATATGAGAATGATATGAGTCCATATGAATATTAAGAGCATTATTCAATTAGAAAAACAACATCACACCGGTTATGTTAAAAATAATTATCGACTCATTCATTTCATTGTATTCTGTCTAAATTAATTATTTCTGACAGTAAAACGTTATTATATTTCTTACATTACTTAGTTTAATAATGTTTTTTTATTCTGATATATGTTTCTAGTGTGGGTACTCATCTTACTTTATTTGATAATAACCCAGTTTTACGTAAACTTCATGGAAAAGAGAGATGATTTGTGCTTTAAAAAATAGACGTAATACAGGGATCATATACAAACTGTTGCAATGGCTTCTACATTTATTTCATTGGATCTGGAGTTCTTGGAAGTATATATATTTTAACAAGAGAGTTAATCTACCGTAGACACAATCTTGATCTGTAAGAAATACTGGTACAATTCCTATTACATGTTTATTCCCACATATAAAATACACTGATGCAGAGAATAATCCATGCAAACAAAATCATATATTTGTTTTTTATCATTATTGAAATACTAATAAATTACTGTACCAATAATCAGTTTAAGAACATGTACAGAAAAAACAGTGCTATTCCCCTCACCTTTATTTTTTTTGTTAAAACCAAAATATCTCACGTTTCTTTTTTTTTTTTTTATAATAAGAGAAAGTTAACAGCCGAAGTGTCGCTAACACACACCACATAATCCTCGGTTAACTTGACTTTGTTGTAGTAATATATAAAATAACATTTTCATTTAGAAATCACGTGAGAATGAATACATTGGTTTTTAATACTATGTCGCTACCACCATATTATTAAAATTATTAATATTACGAAATCAAAAACAACAACAACAACATAATGACAATAATAACAATAATATAAAAAAAACACAGATTAATTATGTAAAACCATCATCTATGTAAAAGATAAATTTTAAGATTTATATAAATAGTGGATTATTTATTATTACATTTAAGACATCTATTTATAAGGAACAATTTATA
Organism: Tetrapisispora taiwanensis (nom. inval.); assembly: GCA_030573835.1. Taxonomy (NCBI): domain Eukaryota; kingdom Fungi; phylum Ascomycota; class Saccharomycetes; order Saccharomycetales; family Saccharomycetaceae; genus Tetrapisispora; species Tetrapisispora taiwanensis (nom. inval.). The sequence goes on from JAJMDZ010000050.1 coordinate 59,812, forward strand.
CAAATCATTACAAATTCTTTAAGATGGCCACTGAGGAAATGAATAATCCATATGAACAAGTTCAAATTAATATTCTTGATAGAATTATTAAGAATGTTGAACGTTTAAATCAAAGTGTTAATATATTAAATTCAACTTTGGTTGATATAAATAAAAAAAATAAAAATTTAGAGATAATGGGCCAATTATCAGAGAATTATAATAATAATTTACAATTTAATTTAAAAGCATCTGGTAAAAGAAATGAACCATTATAATATTTCATTAAAAACAATAAAAAACAAAACATTAGCATTCAGATAACAGTTGTAACATTTAAATATTTATTTATATATTCATATAACAATTTATATTAATAAAAAACTTATTTCAAATAATCATTAATTTATTGTTTGTTGTTCTTTTTATAATGGGAACTGGACCCTTTTGTCTTAAAATAACACTGATTTGTATCACTGAAAATTTTTAGTTTCGGTTATATATTTAGTTTTTTCAATCAAATGTTCCCAGAAAATGGCGTAGTCGTAAGTAACATTTGATTGAAAAATACTTGAAATTAAAATTAAAACAGAATTAATATCTATATATTTCAACACTATTTTATTTCAAATTATTTTTTTAGTTAATCAGGTTCTATTTAAAATCTGATATTTGTATTCTATTGACTTATAAGTGTCTATGGAATTCAGAAAAAAAATTTACAGTTAAAATTAATCGAGACAATGTCTGATCCATTTGCTGATTTGTTAACAAGTTTCAAAAAAGGTCCAAATCAAGAATCAACAAATCCAAATTCAACCACACAAAATAAAAATGTTTCTATGAACGAATTATTGAATAAAAATTTATTAAATAATAATGTACCTTTAGATTCTTTACAACCGAAAAAGAAAAATATTGATATTTCACAACAGACTTCTTCAATTCAACAACCTACTACAATTAATAATAAAAATAATTTATTGGATGATTTTGATGAATTGTTTGGAACTTCAAATACTCAGCCAATTACTAACACAAATATAAATAACATTCATGGTAAAAAAGATGATTTAGATGATATTATGGAAATGTTCGATTCGGCGCCTTCGTCGATGCAAAACTCACAAACGGATAACTCCCCTTCTGTAATGGAATCCAACCCATTTGCTGAAATTAAGAAGGATGAAGTCATAGATGAAGTTAAGGATATGGAAATTGCAAAATTGATGTCTTTAGGTTTATCAATTGAAAAAGCTATCGATTCATATGACAATGGGTTACTATATGAAAATGTACTAGAAAGGCAAAGACAACGTGCTCCACAAGTTCCATCAAGAAGAAGTCAAGCTATTCAAAATCAACAATCTCAATCAACTGCTGGTAGTGGTGGTCTGCTGTCAAGCATTTTTGATAAGAGTAAACAACTAATAGATGAATGGACAGTTAACCATGATGAAGATGATAGAATGTTTAGAAATACAGATTTCAGCTCCCAGAATTTTAACAAGTATTCTTCATCAAATAGACAAACATCTACAAGTTCAATTTCAGGATCTTTTAAATCAAGCGTTCGTTCAAATACAGACAATAGAAATTCAAATTCCCCCACACCTCCACAACATAGTTTTACAGATAGTAACCTAATAGATGATTTTGATAACAGCGTTAATATAAAAGAACATATACCCGAACCACAAAACAAAAATGTTGAAATAAAGACACAAACCATTCTTCAAGAAGATGATAATGCTCTTCTTGACTTTGGGAGTACACCTACAAATAATTGTTCTAAACAGTCTTTTTCATCATCATCCTCTGGTGCAAGTGAGATTCCGCCTGTACCAATTAACAGCATCGAATTATCAGGTTATAATGAATTCAAAGAACGTGGTTCAGAGAATTTCAAAAAAGGTGATTACATTTCCGCCACTGAACAATATGAAAAATCTTTAAATAGTTTACCTAAATCACACCCATTGAGAATTATTGGTTCTTCTAATTTATTAGCATCATTGTTAAAGACTGGTGAATATAAATCAATGATAAATCATTCAACAAATGTGCTTGAATTATTTCCAAAGGATAATAAATTATGGGATAATTTTATACAAAATTCTGATCCTCAAAAGAGCTATAAAGAAATCTGGTATAAACTTATATCAAGACGTGCCGAAGCTTTTGAACACCTAGAAAATTATCAACAAGCGTATAATTCATACCAACTTTTAATTGAAAATAATATTTTTGATGGTAAAATAATGGCTGGTAAGAGAAGATGCCAAAAAGTATTACATCCTGAGCTTCATAGTAAGCCTGCTAAAAAACCAGTCTCTACACCTCTTAAGAAAAATGTTCAAGCTCCAAATAGTAAATCAAATTCTGCTTCCTTTGAAAATTTAAAGAAAGTTCAAGAGCAAAATAAGAGAGAAGAACAAGTTGAAGCAGAAAAAGAGGCTTTATATGATGTCGTCGAACAAGCTATTAATAATTGGACTGCAGGTAAAGAAAATGACATTCGTTTCTTATTAAGTAATTTACAAAACATTATAACTTGGACTCAATGGAATCCAGTTGCTAATTCAGATTTAGTATTACCGAAAAGAGTTAAAATTACGTATATGAAAGCTGTTGCGAAAACTCATCCTGATAAATTACCAAGTAACTTAGATACGAAATCAAGAATGTTAGCAGAAAAAATCTTTAGCATATTAAGTAAAAATTGGGAAAGTTTTAAAACCGAAAATAACATTAATTAAAAATGTGATCATTTCATAATTTACATTAATCAATATACATAATTCGTTAAATATTTAAGTAATATTATATATTAGATAGAGTCAAGGTTTATTAATCTTCATAAGATAATGGAAGCATATGCATCAGGAAACAACCGTATTCGATTAGATAGCTTCGTTACCATATTCCTTTACATATAAACCCAATGCCTTAATTGGAAATAGGAACCTGTAACTTTGATATTCAATAGCACAAGAGTGGTTAAAAACACCCTCAACTTCTTCAAACTTCCATTCACCAGAAACTTGTTGTCTACTCTTTAATAATTGAACACCTCTGTCAATAATATCTTTATTTGGGTATTTAGCCAATAATAATGCAACTAAAACCCACGCAGTTTGGACAACTAATGATCTATCACTAGATACATAAGTATGCAATTCACTTGATTTCATGGATTCACTCCAACCACCATCTTCTAATTGTTTGCTAACTAAAAAATCACAACCTTTTCTAACAACTTCGGAATTTTCGTAAGTTTCACCGATAGTTTGTAAAGCTTCCATAGCAAACATACCGGCATAAGTGAAACAAATACCCCAACAACCGTACCAACTACCATCTTTTTGTTGACAAGATTTAATGTAATTAATAGCAAGGTTTAGGTGATCTGCTATTTCTTCTTTCTTGTAATCGTAGTTTTTATTGAAATATGTCAGACCAAGAACCGAAGAATCAGTACATTCAACATAAGGATATTCAACCATGATATTACCAAAAACTTCAGCTGGGTTTAATGCTTCCATAAATAAAGGAGCCTTGATTTTTTCATAAGTTGCAAATGAACCATATTCAAAGGAACCTAAGTTTTGTAAACTCATTAAAATATCAATACCTTTATACAATCTTTCATCTGAGAACTCTTGGTGAATGGCAGCAAATGTTGGAGAATTCCTAACCATTATAATAGCTTTAATAGATTCGGCAGTACAATCAGAAACAGTATAACCTTGAGTTTTTGTAGAGAAACCCCAAGCACCAACTCTTTTATCTCTGAAACTACCTGGTACACATTCTGTATCAAATTGAGAACGACATAAGAATTTATAAGCTGAGGCAATAGCATTATAGAATTCTGGTTTTTCAGCTAAACCAGCCACGAAGAAATATTGAATGAAGAACGCACAATCCCATACTTGTGTACCGTTAGTACCCATAACAGTCATACCTTGAGGACCGTGGAAAAGAGCATCTTTCATTCTATATTGGAATCTTTTGAATGCTGCAGAATCCTTACCTTCTTCAATTAATGTAACCAAAGCACAGAAAGCCTGATTGACTGGAGCAATACATAAGTAATCTGTGTTTTCAATTTCTTTTTTAATTAAATCGTAAACCACTTTTCTTGACTTTTCATAAATAAAGTTTGGTCTGATATATTTTTCATACATAACTAAACAGTCGTTTGCAACATCTAAAATCTTTGAATGTGGGTAATATAAATCAACACCACAGACAGTGTTTCTATGTTTAGAGAAATCAATACTGTCGAAAGGTCTTGTATAAATTTCTGTTCTAATTTCTTCTAATAGTGGAGTAAGTTCACAAGTAAATTTAGTTAAAGAAAGGTAACTGATTGGAATATAAACACCTCTAGTGTGTACCCACCATCTACCAGGATGGATAGGTAAAGAATAAGGTAATAACCAAGTCTCAGGAGGAGCGGGATTAACACCTTCCCATTTGTATAGGTTTAGAACACTTAACCATATCTTACCCCAATGTGGAGCACCGATTGCACCTCCTAATCTCATTAATGTATCTCTTGCTTTCACACAAACTGGATGATCTTTTGATAAACCTAATAAACGTAAATTAATATAATTCAAAGAAGTACCAAAAACAGTGCTCTTATCAACAGAATGTAAACCCCAACCACCGTCAACTGGATGAGCTGTGTTAACGATATATCTAATCATTTCAATTTTTTCATGTTCTGGAATTTCAATACCTGCAATGTAATTGACTGCAATATAACCGATAGTCATAAACATCGGACCTTTATATTGACATGGGAACATACCGGAATTTGGATCTTGTAATAATTTATAAAACGAGGCACCATTATGGCATGCATTTTCAGCTTTGAAATTAGGAGATGAGGAATTAATTTCTGGTTCTGGAGTTGGAAATTCAGGAACTTGTAAAAGCCATTGTGTATATGTTGATTGTTTATCATCTTCGGTTACTTCTTCTGGTTTTAAATATTCCCAACTTTCTCTACCTAATTCATCTGTACGTAATCTCCATAAAGTTGGGTCAGTTTTTGGCAGACCAATTTCTTCAGAATAAAATTCAATTGCCATATTCTGATTTTTGAGATTCAATTTATTTTCTATTCAATTCAAGGCTCTGAAATTCTTCTAGAAGTCTTCAATAAAAATCGAAATTCAATAAAACTCTTATAAATTAATAATTAATTTTTTTATTAGAAATGTATTCAAAAGAAAATAACAGTTCATCAATTATTCTATTGATCTTTTATATCAATCGAACTTTTACGAATTCATGCATCTCACATTTCCAAGATTTTTAAAGCCATCCCGAATTATTTTTTTCAGCTAAACGAAACATTTCGAAGATTCAATTAGCCCTGTTTTAACAAAACTAAAAATTTAAATTTTAACAAGCTTAAAATAATGAATTGAACCATATTATATCTTATGGTTTCGATATAATAATGGTATTAACGTTTTTTATTTTTGATTTGATTTTTTGATTATAGGTTGATAAAAATATTTATTTTGCTAAATCAATAACAGAAATTGCTATTCAATTAATACAACAATAAAACTTTAATTTCTTTCATTTAAAATTGCATAGAAACTAATTATTTTCAGAGGCACACATCCCAAGACACATAAGTTATAACAAAACATTATAAACATATTTGACATATGGAATCACTAAAATCACATATTAGAATACTTTATGAACAACATTTCCCTATTTACATTGCATCGATAATATACTTTTCTGTATTTGTTATCGGTGCATTTATTCGTCTAATATTGCGACAGGATACATTAGATTCACATAAGGAAACATTTTATTTACTTAATTCCAAAAATATTATAAATCAAATATTTGCATATAATGGTAACTCAGTTTGGTTAATTTTATTTGTACTGATATTTTATTTAAATTTACATTTTAAAACTGTAAGTACAAGAGAACATTTACCGACATTTGAGAGTGAGATTACAACAAATCCAAGAAATTATCTTCAATATACTGATAAAGCTAATCATTATTTATTTAAACAATATTTTTTCAAATATTGTTTAAAAATTGCATTATTATTTTTAATTTTTTTCTTTATTGATACACTATTCATTTTAACAGGTGGTTCATGTAACGATGGAAGTGGTACAATGTTTTCTGAAACCTGTAGATCAAATAATGGCAAGTGGGAAGGTGGGTTTGATATTAGTGGGCATTTTTGTTTTTTAATTACAATAAGTTTAATACTCTGGTGTGAATTAAATAAATTATACAATATATTAAATGATGAAATATTAATCGATGAAGTGACAATTTTCTATAAAGTTTCAATTTGTTCAATAATAAGTACATTATTTATTTGGTTTTGTTTATTATGGATAACTGCAATTTATTATCATACATTTTTAGAAAAATTATTGGGTTGTTTATTAGGTTATGTTACACCATTAGTAATGTATTATGTAATTCCATCAATTAGACCGTTAAACAGTTTAATATATGAATAGATAATATAGATATATCTACCTATATAACTAGAAAATAATAATAATATAAAATTATTAAATTGTAATATATTTATGCATTTATTATTTATTTTTATATATTATTTATATGTCCGTGAATTTAGAATTTATTTAAATGTAATCGAGTCGTTAAAAGTGTATAATGGTTGGTTGTTGTGATATTTTTTTTTGAAGTTTTAATAATTTTTATATTTTTTTTTTAGCTTTGGGTATTTTTATAATCCTTAATTTTAATGTTAATAAAAAAAACATGAGAGAGTGAATAAGAATGTTTTATGAATGAATTTTTTTAGTCATTATTAATTGCTCAACATTTAAATAAGATTGATTTTTTTGAATTTTCTTTGAATTTGATTTATTTGTAATATTAATTGAATCAATGGATCTTTTGTTATTATCAATCAATTGTTTATAGAATAAATTATAATCCAAAGATTTCAAAACATATCTTTCCATCAATTTCATATCATTCAATGTTGAACCAGTAATTAAAGTCCAAGACGATAAATTATAATTTCCATCGACTAAGAATTTATTTGCTAAAATTAAACAAACGATAAACATTCTCTTTATGCAGTATGTGAATTCAGGTCTAATTTTATTAGCTGAATTTTTTAAATTTGATGCCAATGATGATTTTGTTCTTAATACGTCATTTTTTTGATCGAATGTATGCAATGAATAGTATTTATTTAAATAATAAATAGCATGATCAATTGTAGATTTATTAACATTGTGAGAATTTGTTCTTTTAATAATTTCTTTTAAAAAAAGCTTTAAACTCTTCTTTTCCACGATATTCGAATTATGAATTGAATTTAAATTGAATAATGAATCGACAACATTATTAATATATAGAATATTTTCTAAATTCAAATTCAAAAGATCGTTACCTGCGAGATCATTTTGAATATCCGAGTCCTCATAAATTGGAGTTTGATAACAGTAAACACTGTTGTTATTAAAACTTTTCATAATTAATTTATTCTGGATTACACTTTTTTTTTTTTAATAATGCCTATTGTAACTTAAAATTACTTTTAAATTTTAAACTTAAATGAACTAAATATAATGAGTTCCCTTAAACAAAAGTAAAAGAAAACATGATGGTAATTATAATTTAGCAACGAAAAAGAATACAATAGAAAAAAGCACAATAATAAAATAAACTAGACCACTATAAAGTTGATAGGGTTGGGGAGCGGGGAGGTGAGTAGAGTATGGGGTGAGTATGGGGTGAGTATGGGGGGAGGGAGTATGGGTTGTATAATATAATGAATAAACTTATATATAGTTTACACACCACAAATACGTTTTGATGATTTATTTATATCTATATATAAATAATATTATTAATATATTTTAATCTCCATTCAAAAATTTATTTTAAATAAATTTAACCGCCATCCTTATATACCATTAAAATAATTTTTATATCTTCTCCCTCTCTCAACTTCAAATCAATTTTTTTTATCACACTCATACATAATTTAAAAATCTTAACATTATGAGTAACAATTACTCATCCCATCAAAATTTTTCATATTTTGAAGAAACACCCGCCTCGCTTTCCCCCTGTGTGCCGCTATCTCTCCGTAAAAGCACAAAAAGAAACGTCAACCCTTTAAACAACACAAAAATCAAAATCAGTCATACGCGCAGAACCGCGCGCACCAACCACATCATTATCACCAATATTACTCATTGCTTTTTTTTTCCCAAAAGAGAACTCACCCACCGTCACGTGCTCACAAAAAAAGAGACGGAGTAGACAGACAGAGACAGAGACAGAGACAGTTGGAATCAGTCACATAATAAAATCACTTACTCACAAGGGACACAAACCATATAATACACAAAAACATATTACAATCATTATATTGTTGACAGTGTTGACAGTGTTGACAGTGTTGACAGTGTTGACAGTGTTGACAGTGTTGACAGTGTTGACAGTGTTGACAGTGTTGACTGTCTTAAGAGTACCACTATAATGGCTTATATTTGTTGTAATTGTTACTGTTATCATGGAATGCATTACACAAAATCATTTTATCAGTCATTTTAATATATCGTGAGAAACAATACGTATCACAACAGTAATTATTAGTATGATTGTTTTTTTTAACAATTCATGGTTAAAAGTTGAGGAACAGAATTTCTGTTTATTATATTATATCCACAACTGCTCACTACTAGATCTCATATTATCTTATTGTTATATAATCATTATATTTTTATTTACAAGATGACTACAATAATGTTTCCATTTATTTTTGGTTTTTGTCGATCTTATCTTTAAAAGTAGATCCAATGTATTTATCATAGAATGTGATTTCATCACTATTTAATGAATCTTTTTTATCTTTTGCAACTATTAACCATGTTGTACCCATATGAACTCTCTTCTCTAATATTATATCTAAATTAGAATCATCAATTATTTCACCAATGTCTAAATTCCATCTGCATCCCCATTTTTTCAATCTTTTTTCACTTCTTTCATCTAATATTTTATTAATAAAATTATATTCGCCTCTACCGTGTTCTAATAGTATTATACGTCCACCAGGTTTCAATAATTTATTTAAATTGTTTAATACATTTATTGGATCCTTATGAGAACACAATCCAAACGTTTCAATTATTGTATCATATTTATTATAATTTCTGTTTATTTCAACAAGATTTTCTGCTTTACCAATTACAAATCCAACTTTTTTAAACATTGGAAATTTATTTAAAAATTTCTCTCTTGTAATTTCAATCATATTATTTGATGAATCTAAAAATGTAATTGAATTGATTTTCTCCGGATTTAAATATTTAATATTACGTCCAGTGCCACATGACACTTCTAATACATCTCCATGGCATTGATTCATTAACCATTTTCGATAGTGTCCCATACGAATCATTTTCTCTTCAAAATTAATCTCTGAATCATAATCAATGGCTTTTTCATTATAAAAATCAGTAGTATCAACTGCTGGTAATATTTGTTCATTATATTGATTCTCACTAAAATTAACATCTTTAAATTCATTACCTTCAATCTCGTTCAATTCTTCATATTTATTTAATTTTTTTTCATCTCTCGTTCTCATCTTCTTTGGTTCGATTAATGATTTTAATTTAATCGTTTCATAATCACTGGCTTCATTCTTATCCACTTTTTCTTCTAATGTCTCAACTTCCTTCTCTTTATAATATAATTTATTGAAACGTTTTAATCCAAAAAATATAAATATAACATATAACCCCATTAAATATTTGGTTAATGATTTCTTAAATTTAGTCGATCTACTGATTGCACCCCATCTAATAAAACGATTAGAAGATTTCATATCATTCTCAAGTTTCTCCATCTCTATTTCCTCTTTAGTTTTATTAATATTATTACCATGTTTATTATTGTTTATTGAATACTGTGCATATCGAATTGTATTCCTAGTGAAAATTGTTCTTTTACAAATAGAATTGACAAACAATTTACTTGTTAATTTGATTGACATTTTTCAAATTATATATTTATATGCAATACACCAGAATATTATCAACCAACGAATCACTTATTATTGAAATATTATTCAACAGAAACTTACAATTGATTCATGTATTTTTAGATATTTCTTATATATATTTCCATCGTTAAAAAATCAATTCCAAGGCAAATTTCGCTTATCACCGAAAAATACACTAAATAGAAAACGAATGCATATAATATCAATTAATTTATTATTATAATGCTGATATATCCATTGTTTATGTAATTACATAGTTATGTTAAATGCTAATTGTCATCGATGCAAATATTGTATTTAAACTTTCGTCTGCTAGGTATAATTTAAAATCATTGGGCTCAGAAGAATCCAGGAATATTGAAGTCTTAATTCCTGGATATAAATGATTAATATTCTTGTATTTGATATTCTTTATAACTTGTGATTTTGTAACAAAATCATGGAATGATTGAGCTAATAATTGAACAATCAATGGACCTTGTGCTATTACGTTCGTATAATTTTCTATTGTTTGACAATATACTTTATCCCAATGAATCTTATGAGAATTTAATGTTAATTGGCTATATCTAAATATATCTAATTCTGATAATTTAAATGTTGCAAGTATTAATAATGATTTATAACTCATTTTATCATTATTTTCTGCTATTTTTGGGAGGTTATTAGAATATGTCAACCATCGTATTTCCTTTATAGAGAAGTTTTCGTTAGTAACAGATTTGTTTTCGTATATACCAGAGTCTAACAATATAATTCTTTCAATCCCAACATAATAATTATCATTTATCTTTTTACATTGTGTTACCTTTTCATTACACACATATTTGTGTCCAAATTTTAATTTATCCTTAAAGATTATTTCACCTCTTGACCATAATCTTCTTTTATATCTTGCGCTAGGATCTTTTAATAAATTCGAAGGCGACAGGTAATTAAAATAGCCATCTTCATTAGTTTCTGAAAAATATGGATTAAAATATAGAAAGTGTGACCCAGCTAATAAATTATCGTTATCATATTCTGTAGGTTTCAATAATTTGGAACCTAAAACGTTTTGGAAGTCTTTAAAACTTTTCGTCAAAATTGTGTCAGAAATTTTTTTAATTGATTTAACAGCACTCATTATATTCTTATATTTATTTTCTTTTTATTTATAAGTTACTTTATATCAATTCAAACATCATTTTTTTAGTTATTTGACTTTTAATCTATTGCGTTTTAATTTATGGGGCATCTCGATTTTTTTAAATCATCGATTTTTTTAAAATAGATACTATTTCAAAGGATAACGTTGATATTTCAAATTTGGGAAGAAAGGTTAATATTATAACTTTTAATTACGAATAAATCAATCCATTAAACAAATATGTCACATACTTATTATGAAGAGAAGTTATGATGAATACATAGATATTGATAATATTCAGAAAATTAAAGACAATTCAGAGGATAATTTTTTTCATAAGTCAATTGAAGATAGTGATTCAGATAATAATGTCTCAGAAGTTAACTATGATGAATTTGTAGAATGGGAAGATGTTCCTCTAATATCAGATTTAGAAAATAATAAACAATTACAACAAATAGATAGTTTAAACATCGAAATACCCAAAGAAGCATTTGATAGACAAAACAGAACTAAGAAAGTAAAAAAAGTTATACATAATTACAAGAAACTAAAATATGGTTTAAATATTATTGAAATACCTTTCTTATTAAGAGCTTTAAAAGATCGGACCAATTTATGTACTGATGAAAGATTAAATAGAAGGTTATTTAGATCAGTTCCTAAATTAATTGTTAAAAAATATAAACAATGGGGTAAACTTGATCCCAACCTTCAAGAATCTAAATTGAGGACATTATTATTAGGTACTATATCATGGTTTAAATCAAATTATAAAATAAATAGTAATGGTTTCAGGCAAAACTATAACAGACTTTCATTTTTACTGAAAAATGAAGTCAAGAAATCTCCAAATGTTTATAATTATGTTTTGATTAACGAAAATAAATTTTATGGTTTGAGACCTTTTGTCAATGATTTCCCAGAAGATATTCGTATAATGGCAAAGAAAAAATTATCAAATAGAGACCTTCTAGCATTATTTTTTATTATTATTCTAAATAATTTATTAAAGGATAAATGTCAGTATAATTTGAGACTTTGCTTTGCATTACCCACTCATGATATTACTACTAATGAAAATAATTTATCAAAAATGTCTATAAACGATATCAATAATATTATTCCTAATAATTTTGATACAGATCTCTTAAAACCAAATTTTTGGATTGAATTAGTCTATGAAAACAAACAATTATATGTGATTGATCCAATTGTTGCTCTTAAAGACGAAGAGATAGCTTCAAAATACAAAATTGATGAACCAGTAAACATATTAGTAAATAGACAAGATTCATTATATGATAAACAAAAATTTAATTTTATTGTTGGTATTGATATTGAAACAAAAATAATTAATGATATTTCTCCTCGTTATATTCCGAATTTACCTTATAGATATTTTAATTATAACGATTTTAATTACTTTAGAAATAAATTATTTTACAAATTGTACAAAAACTATATTGATTACATTAATAAATTTAATAGAGAGGAATCAAAACACCAATATAATAATCAACTTTTAATGAAATACATTGCAAATCGAAATTGTAATATTCCTGTCACTATTTCTGACTTTAAAAAATCTAATAATTTTATATTACCAAGTCAATTAAAACAACTAGAAGTTATCAACCCACTTGCAAAACCTGTTAATATTTTCAAATACACTTTAAATGCTAAAAATATATCTGAACCAGTTTACTGGAAAAAGGATGTTAGAGTTTTAAAGAGTCGACAAAACTGGAGTATTCTTGGTTTTTCAATTGAACCAGGAACTGTTGCTAAGAAGAATAAACAATATACATCACTAAAAGATAAGAGAGAAGGTAAATATAAACAATATTCTATCAACGAATTATTTTCATATGATCAAGTTTATCCAACAGAACGACTACCACAACTTCTAGTAAATATTAATGGCGAAAAGAAAATAAATGATAATCCATTATTATACAGAGGTAAATATGATAACGTAGAAATATTTAATAAAAATAATGTACCCACAGGTTTCAAATTGTTTAAATTATCTGAATATAATAAAATCAATGTCAAAAATATTATCAAGAAACATAATAAATTTGTTAAACAATCAGATAAAATCATTTATCTTGATGTAGTGACCGGATTTGATTTTAAAAGTAAACCAGGTTATGCCATGCCAAAGAATACACATATACTATTAAATGATAAACAATTCGGAACATTGAATGAATTGATTAAACAACAATTAGACGTAAAGAAATTAGAACTATGGTCAGAATTTTTATCTAGATTGAGAATATACGATAGAATTAACAATACATAATTACAGTAATACACAAAAAAAGTATATAAACTCAATGCATCTTTTACTAATTTTATAAATATAAAAGAATAATTATAAAATTTAATAAAATGACCTTACTGAGATTAAATAATTCTGTCATCTCTAAAAATTTTTATTAAAGCAAAAAAAAACAACCGAATTTAAAAAAAAAATACGCATCGAGCAGAACAAAAAAACACATTCCGTGATGAATTTTAAATAAAGTTAAGAGATGAGATGGGTTAGTTACAAAAATAGTTACACATTTTTGTTCTTTGGATCTGCTTAGAATACATTAGTATTGACAGTTATATTACAAGGTTCTCTTTCATATTTAATAAGTAAAAATATAAATAAAATTTTTATTGAAGTATACAACATATACGATTTCAATCTGAAAAATTTGATAATCATCATTCAAATAGATGACAACAAGGAATCCAAGAATTACTAATACTAGATTTATCAATGGCTTTGCAAAATGGCAACCAGATGAAGATACTAAATATTGTTTAAATTGTAATGATAAATTTACTTTTGTAAATCGTAAACATCATTGTCGTTGCTGTGGTTGTATCTTTTGTGCAAATTGTTCAAATCATTTTGTTAAATATTTACCTACAAAAGTTAAAGCAATATATAGATGGCAATCAGAGAAAGAAATAGCTCCTTATAGAACATGTGATCCATGTTACCATGATTTATTAGAAGGTAAATTATTATTATCTGCAAATGGCAAAATATTGGTAAATGATAATCATTCACCAACTAGAATTACAAGTAATGAAATAAATGATACGGAAGAAGAAGAAAGTAATACCCAAAGAGGAAATACAAATTCAATCGATAACGAGATTGCTCATGAAAATGCAGAGGATTCACAATATAATCATATATATAATAAGGCTCAAAATGCCACAAACGAAGAAAACATTGAAGCAGTGATAGCAAATGATGATAATAAATCTTCAACAGATGAGGCAACGGAAACGACTTATAAAGATGAAGATCATTGCCCAATGTGTAATTTTGATTTGCTTAAATTAGAATATGAAGAACAAAAACATTTACATGTCGAAGGCTGTATCAAAGATGCAATAAAAATGCGTCAACATTTACAAACAGATCAACATTCTGGGTTAAATGGGAACACTAGTAAAATAAATTTTAATAATAGAATGTTAGTACTTAAATTAGCAGCTAATAAAAATCCAGATGCAAATATTGTATATGAAGAATGCCCGATTTGTTTTGAGACTATGGAACCTGGTGAGAAATTAGCTCGATTAGAATGTTTGTGCCTCTTCCATTATTCCTGCATAAAATCATGGATAAAGAAAAAATCACAGAAGGTTACCGAATTAACTGGCTCTAATAGTACCCCATCCAATTTCTGTCCTTTGCATGATGCAATTTTTAAATTTGATTATGCTTTTTAGCATACCATATTTTTCATTCATTTTTCAAAAATGATATATGACAAGCATCAACCCCCAGCATAAATATATTTAATTTTATAATATAAACTAATAATAAATAATTTCGATTTTCAAAATTCTATTTCAATTGTTAAGATGGTAATTGTAACCTTATATTATATTCTATTTAAATATTAATATTAATTAAACTACTCTTCAATTTCACTAAATAAATCACTATCAATATCTTCTGGAACATCTTGGTATTCATTAGAATCAATGTTACTTGTACTGTCACTATCACTGTCACTATCACTTACATCATATTCATCCATGTTATCTTCTCCATTTTGGTTCTGTTCTAATTTTCTTTGTTCTCTTCTTGCTAATTTACGTTGTTTCTTGGCTTCCTTGACAGCCTTCTTCTTAGCAATATTTTCTTCTTGTTCTTTTCTTCTGGCTTCTTTCAATCTCATCTTTTCAGCATGTCTCTTTTCTAATATCTTAATTTCAGCACTCGTCTTATTAACATATTCATGATGTAGAACTTTACCTGAACAAATTCCTTCTTCAATTTTAACCAATTTCAAGGTTAATCTTGGGCCAACTTCTGTTAATTTAACAGCCTTCTTTTTTGGAGTTGGTGTATTGTCTACATATGTTTGTTTAACATCGTTTTCATTATTTTTATCTTCGTCCATATCATCATCTTCATCATCTTTGTCTTCCTTCTTATGTGATCTAATTGGTTTAGTTTTAATGGAATTTTGATCTATAACTTTAACAATGGCATCTTCTTCAATTTCTGATTCTGATGTGTAGGCTCCAATATCATGGTCTAAGATCAATGAAGATATGTCTTCTTTTCTATGCAAATTTGGAATGGATTTATGTATATTATTTTTTGCTTTATATAGCCTCTTTAGATTCTTAGAGATGTCAACTTCTCTAACATCAATAAAATAATGACGCATGGATATCTCACCAGTAGCTTGGTCCCTATTAATCAAGAAAACTCTTTTGATTGAACTTAATTGTGTTCTAGATGGATTCAAAGGTGGAAATATATTTTGAAACATAGAGACTATAACTTTTTCAACATTTTCTTTTGTGATTGAATCTTGATCAATTTCTTCATCTTCATTCTTCTTATTTTTAACAGCTGTGAAACCATTTAATACCAATAAAGGTGGATCTAGTACATCTGATTTATTCAATGATTTTGGTCTTTTCAAAACATGTTTAATATCTTTAGCTAATGAATAATCTAAAACTTGGAAAGAAATAGTTGGACCATGTGGAGTTCTGGCAATCTTTAACGAAACGTTACCAGTTTTTTCAGATTGTGTAAATAAGAATAAATGAGATACACCTAATGGACCACTCATAACGACGAAATCTTTTAATTTATTAGATTTTCTTTCTTTTAGTTTAATTGCAGTATGAGGTTGCATGATTTGACGGAAATCTTTAACCAATTGATTTAAAGAATGGTTTGACAATGATGTTTGGCCAACTCTAATAACCATGGATTTTGGTATACCTTGAGTTTGTTCTGGAGTAACAACAGCATGTGTTCTTTTCTTATGTCTTCTTTTAGCCATTTTGAGTTAACTATATGATATGAATAGCTTTACGATCTATTTTGTTTTTTGTAACGATCTAAAATATTTTAAAATGAACAATGTCAATTAATCAGATCAGAAAACAAAGTGTTAGTAATAGAGACACGGTTTGATATATAGGTACATCTTTTATATAAACATGTTTTTTCTGATCAAGTGGTTATTATGTTTCTAGTATCATTGAAATTTTATTTTGCGATGAGATGAAAAATTGTTCATTTCGATTTCACCGCTTATTGAAAATTTTTAAAGTACGTAAGTTTGAGAGCGACAATAATATTTTTATGTAGAATTCGATGAGCTAAAGTATTCAATGTATTCTGTAATAAGGTATATTTAACTAGTGAATTAA
Source organism: Tetrapisispora taiwanensis (nom. inval.) (assembly GCA_030573835.1). Classification (NCBI taxonomy): domain Eukaryota; kingdom Fungi; phylum Ascomycota; class Saccharomycetes; order Saccharomycetales; family Saccharomycetaceae; genus Tetrapisispora; species Tetrapisispora taiwanensis (nom. inval.). Next base: position 76,695 of record JAJMDZ010000050.1, read on the forward strand.
TGCATTGGGTATATCATATATATATAGTATACCTTATAGAGGGTATAAATCAAAGTGTAATTCAATTTTATTCAATTAAAGAAAATACTTAAGAAAGTATATAGACATAGCTCGAATATATTCAGTCATGGCTAACAAAGTTGTTAAGAAAAGTTCTAAGGATGATACCAACAGTCCTTCTGCTTTAGCAGCTAAAATTAGAGCTAAAGCTTTA
>JAJMDZ010000051.1:0-28739 GCA_030573835.1 Tetrapisispora taiwanensis (nom. inval.)
AACTCAAAAAACAAATAATGAAATTAAAATTTTTCGAATTCTGTCAATGGGATACAATATAAAAATTTGTTTAAAATGAAAGGTACATTTCAAATCTTGATTTTATATTAAAAATTGAAATTGAATTATATAATAGAAGGAAATTGAACTATATCGTTTATATATTTTTTTTAATAAAGTGAAGTTAGCACTCATATTAATTATCACTTTTAATAATGAGAGTTTTTACACCATCTAGAAGACAGACAAGATATTTGCTAATATTGTTAATTCTCTCAGCAGCCACATTCATCGGTATATATCATCATGAAAAGGTAAAGGAGCATATTAGTAATTTTCAATTAGATACATTCCCAAGTTTACAAATATTTGATTATTCTACTCCAAGTGCAGATAATAATAGTTATGATGATAATGAAATAAATAATAATAGTTATGATGATGATGAAATAAATGAGAATAGTTGGAAAGAAGAAAAATATTCCAAAATATTTGAAAGATTAGAAAAGCCATTGATTGATGGTATCACTGATGATGATGAAGGTTCTAAAAAATCCCAAGAAATAGCGAATAGAAGAAAGAAAGTTTATACAGAAACTTTAAGATTGCCTGTAATTGAACCTCAAGTAGATGATTTAGTTCGTCCTGGTGATAAATTAGCTGGTAAAGCTAATGCGGTTATTTTATCATTAGTACGTGAACAAGATTTAAATGGTTTAGTCAAGGCAATCAATAGATTAGAAAATGCTTATAATAGTAAATTTAATTATCCTTATGTTTTTCTAAATGATGGTGATTTTAGTGGTATATTTAAAGATAAAATTAAATCTATTCTACCGAGAGATAGAAGCATTAGTTTTGGTAAGATTGATCCAGAAATTTGGAATATGCCAAGTGATATCGATGAAGAATTGTTTAAAGAAGCTATTGAAAATAATAAAGGTATTCAATTTATGGATAAAGTATCTTATCATAATATGTGTAGATTTTATTCTAAAAATTTCTATAATCATCCATTATTAAAAGATGTTAAATATACATGGAGATTAGAACCGTCTACAGCAATTCATTGTGATATTGATTATGATGTTTTCCAATTTATGGAAATGCATGATAAATATTACGGTTATACTATCGGTGTATATGATAGTCCTGAGTCTGTTAGATCATTATGGAATCATACAATGGATTTCATAAAATTGCATCCAAATTATATTAATCCTAATGGTGCATTTGAATTTTTAAAAGAAAATGGACAAAAACCAAATAATTATAAAATTACAAATGGTTATTCAACATGTCATTTTTGGACAAATTTTGAAATTACAAATTTAGAATTCTTAAGAAGTAAACCATATGAAGAATATGTTAAATATTTAGATTCTAAAAATGGATTCTATTATGAAAGATGGGGTGATGCGCCAGTTAGAAGTGTAGCATTATCATTATTCTTAGATAAAAGCAAGATACATTGGTTTCAAGATATTGGTTATACACACGAGCCATTTACTAATTGTCCTGCTTCACCACCAGGCAATGGTAGATGTCATAAAAGTTGTGTTGTAGCAAAATTTACAAATTGGCACTCAATTGAAATTGAAAATTGTCAAGCAGTTTGGATAGAAAATTATATAAATGATGAGAACAATATGTATAAATTAGATTAGATTAAAAGGTTTTATATATACATAAATGAAATATAAATAAAGGTCAAGTGAATTAATTAGAGAATAAAATTTTAAATTAAACTTTTCGTAATATATATTTTTATACTATGATTATTTTATTTTAGTTTAGATATAAAGTATTTAAGAGTACATCGGTGTTCAATATTTTCCTCAAAACACGCAAAATTCGAACAAAACATAAATATTGTACTTTTTTTTTTTTTTTTTATTTTGTTGGCATACTAATGAAAAATAGCTGTACATCACTTTACACGAATTCACATTTTTTTTCTCTCCATTGAAAGATCCAAAATTTGAGTATAATCACGTAGAACTACAGATATTTCAATATATAATAAAACGATATTCTTCATCATTTTATCTCCCTTATACATACTCACTACGGCAATTTATACACACAAAATCTTGAAAAAGTGAGTTATATTTTAATCAATACACTAACAAATTATTGTATTTTACAGAATAAATTCCCCCCACTCCACTATTAACAATAAAAAAAAATTGAAATCAAAATTATCATGCCAATCGTTGTTCTTTTCATTTTCTTACACAACATAACATTCTGTAAAGATGGCGTCATTGTAATGAATCACAATAATATCACTCACTATAACTAATTTTGTTATAATAAAATGATTGGAAACAATCACTAAATTTCGTATTTTTTTAAAAATGAATAAATCGATTTCATTTAATGGAGGGATAAAGTTTGTACTCAATCAATATTCTTAGAGTTTATTTATTAAAATTTCTTCTCATCATTTTGATGTAATTAATTTACTAACGACTAATAATATTCAATTTTTTTTGATTACTTTATTATATTATTGTTGTTTATAATATGTTTAATATACGTTTGGTGGAAATTATGTTGTGTAGATTATACAAATAGTCAATTCGTAGTCAAAAAAAATAAGAAATTACGTTAATTAATTTTTTTTTTTTTTTTTTTTTTGATTAGGAACATTTCCTCTAACCTTTAAGTTTCAATGTGTTATTAAAAGTTAAAGTTGATTATAACTTTGTGTTAATTGATCCCATTGAAGTCTATTATTTTTTTTTAAACATCGTTATAATCAATCATCGGTTCAACTGAAAAATAATATAAACCTTTTTTTTTTTTATTTTTTCTAAATTCTGATCTTTCTACGCTCGTTTGTTTGAGTTTTTTAATGAACATTTTTTCCGCTTAGTAATGTTATTTTCGTAATCTTCAATTACTAACATTTCTCATTGATTTAATTTAAAAATGGGATTTGGTTATTTATTATAGTTGTTGAATCTTGTTTGATAGATTTCAATATTTAATTATGTTAGTAAGTTTAATTTTGAGATCTTGGTTTCTCAATTAGAGTTTTTTGATTATTTTTGTCGATTGCAAAAAAAAAAAAAAAAGGTATATAAAGGGTTGGATATTTTGTTATAATTAAGTTTTTGGATTTAAAATAATTCTTTACAATTATAATATACATATAAAATCATCAAACAAAACAAAACAAAACAAAACCAAACAAAACAAATAAACATGGCTTCTAAATTATTAAACAAACCATTACCAACCAAGGATTACAAATTCCAATATATTTCCATTTTACCTTCTGATCAAGATCAAGGTGCTTGTAAATTCCCAGTCAACATCAACTGGGCTCAGTTTATTAAAGATAACAAGACTGTTGTCATCACTGGTGCTCCAGCTGCTTTCTCTCCAACTTGTTCAATTTCTCATATTCCAGATTATATTGCTAAACAAAAGGAAATATTATCTAAAGCTGATCAAATTGTTGTATTGACTGTTGACAACCCATTCTCAAACCAAGCTTGGGCCAAGAGTTTAGGTGTCACTGACACAACTCATTTCAAATTTGGTACCGACTCTGGTTGTCGTTTCATCAAGTCATTAGGTTTAGAATTACCTGTTGGTGACGATGTTTTCTGGTCTGGTAGATGGGCGATTGTCGTCAAAGACGGTGTTGTTACTTATATTGGTAATGAAGAAAACCCAGCTACTGATGTCACTGTCTGTTCCGCAGACAGCGTCTTAGCTAACTTATAAGTTTTGAAACAAAACAAAAACAACACAATAATGAGCTCCACACTATATGATTATTGCTAAATGGTAGAAAAAAATAAAAAGCAATTCTCGGAACCTTATAGGTTCCTTTCCAATGTCTTATAACAAGATAAGATACCACGCTAACATTAATTACGGTTGGTTTTAGCACATATGCAATATATATTGATACATAATTAATGAAATACATTTTTTGTACATGTACATTTATTTTGTAAACATTTGTATAAATTTTTTTGGAACGGAATTGAATTTAACTTATCTTTTCGCCCCACCAAACAACCTAATGTATTCCTCTCGTTTCTTTTTAGTATTATAAATATTTATATAATGTAGGGACATTAAAAAGACAAAATAGAATCTTGGCTAAAGGAAACGGAATCCAGAGGAAGGGTATTCAATGTCCATAAACTCATCCTTACATATATACAATGTCTCGATCTGAAAAACAAAAAACACAGACAATTACGAGATCTGGCTCTCGAGCCAGATCTAGGATACATTAATACCAGAGCAGATACTATGGGAGAGATACAGATAAAGAACGGTAAAAAGAAACGATAATATTTTCAAGACATGTACATAAATCTATTGAAAAACATAGAGACAAGGACATTAAAATTATGATAAATTAAAAAAAAAAAAGATCAACAAAAGAAAATAAGCTGAGATAATAAATTAATTTAATTATTTAGCATTGTTGAGAATAAAACAAGAAATTAATTTTTTCATTTGGACAAAAGTCTTAGTACAAACTGAATAATTTCTAATACAAATATTGAAATTTATTGTCCAAAACCTCGTAAGAACTACCTGTTTTGGTATAAATGTCCACCCAATGTATGTCCTATTTTTTCATATTCCTGTAGGTATTTGTTAATCAAAAAAATAATATTACTTTGCAAATTTTGTATACATAAGTTTTACAGAGACGGATGAAAAAAAAATAAAAGAATAAAATGTCTATATTTATTTCTTTTTCTTCCGTGCTAATGTAATTACCAACAAAAACCAAAAGAACCGCCGTACAAGAATGGTTTCCAAAAAGAACGGAATATCATCGCATACGGTTATATGTGTAAATTTATTTATTTTTTTTGATACATGATTTGCACACAGTAGTCAGTGATACACAAATGCTAATTAAAAAAATTTAATAGGAACATTTCTGTACAGAGTGATAATATGTGTATAATATTAATTATTAACTATGTAAAACATTTATTTGAAGAAAAGGAATTAGACAAAAGCCTCAAACGATTTATAATATATGCTTTTGTACAACTGTTTTACTAAAATTATATGAACTCATCCTCGTTTCTTTTTTATCATAATCAAGCGTAATTAAGCGTACAAATACAAGAATCACCTCATACGGGCACAAACCAATTAGAGTAAAAAAGAAAAATTAATTGAGAAAATAATTATCCAAAAAGAGATATATTATTGATTCAATAAGAATTTAAAGAGAAAACTCGAATGTGGTTTTTTGTTATTTACACTGAAATTGAGATGAGATGAGATGAGATGAGATGAGACGAGACTAGATGAGACTAGACGGTATCGTTTCTTTTTCAACGGTATATTAAATGTGTTTGTATGTGTGTTTGTATGTGTATAAGAAAGTAAGTGTTTTCTCTTTTGGAATTTTTATAGAGATAAGTTCATCATTTATACCGTTTTAGGTATTTTGTTTCTTTTTTTGGTCATAAATACCTTCGAAATATAATTTAATTGGAATTTTAATATTATTATATTCTTAAGAGGTTATTGAAGAAGACTAACTAATGATTTGATTGAAAAGTTTTTTAAAAAAAAACATGTATATTTCAAGAATAATTAATAGGTTGTAATCATTATGTTATTTGAAATATTTTTGTAAAATGTTAACGGATGAGAACAATTGATTATCAATTAACTTCAACTTATTTTTATTTTTTAACTTTTTTTTTAGGACAAATGATACAATGAAATTTCTTTCTTTTATGAAAACTAATTTGAAAAAAAAAATCTTATATAAAACCAACTTTTTAATATTATATAATTCTTTTGTTATCAAAATTTCCATTTTAACAATCTTAAAAAGTAAACATAGATCGAAATTTCTTTATTCGTTACTAATCGCTATTCTGATCAAATAGAAATTTTTTAGTAATTACAAGAAATTTTTAATCTTTTTTAAAGTATGTTGGGTATTTTAGGTTTAACTAAAAAGACTATAAATAGTCCATCAAGATTTTCTACCAAAAAAAATTCAAACACTCCAAGAACATTGAATTATGATCCAAATTCATTACCTTTAGCCGTAACACAATATAATGCAAATGGTAAACATATGGATCCAATTGAAAAAGTTATTAAAGCTTTAAATTCGTATTCAACTTCAAATAAAAGAGAACTTTCTTATAAAGAAGGTGATTTTTTCCATGTTATAAAAGAAACTAAATCAACTTATTACGCTACTAATCCAATTAATGGTTTGGTTGGTACTGTGAAGAAAATAGATTTTGAATCTTTCGGTAAATCTTCTCCAAGATTATTGAATTTAAGTGATATCTTCTCAACTGTCAAATCAATCTATTCTTCAAAGAGTCGTAGATCATTTGAAAGTTTAAACGATTCAGAGACTTTCGGCAATTTACAAGCCGTCGCTTCATACAATTTCACTGCAGAAAATGAAGAAGAATTATCTGTTAATATTGGTGAAACTTTTACTATTTGGGCTCATCATGACTTCGAATGGTTTGTTGCAATGCCAACAGATAATAATGATAAAATCGGTTTAGTTCCAATCAGTTATCTATGTATAATCGATCCTGAAACTGGTTCAACTTCATCAAATGAAATTAAAGATGATATTATTAATTCAAATTTACCAAATATTGAAGAATGGAAATATGGTTTAAGAGATCAAACTACAAATACCATCACACTTGCTTCTATTGAACAAACTACAGCACACTACGAATATGATAACTTAGATGAACCATTTGAATACAGTTATTATGATAATAGTAGTAGAAAATCAGCAACTCCATTAAGTAAAGTTTTTGCTAGATGTAAAATTACAGCAGTTATTTATGAAAAGGGCCGTTATTGGTTTGAAATTAGATGCAAATCAGTTGATAATTCTTCAATTATCATGTTAAAGAGATACTATGAAGATTTCTTTGAATTACAAGCTAAAATTTTCGATCGTTTCCCAGAAGAATCTGGTACTTTAAGAAACGCTAAAGGTGAATACAGTGAAAAAATTGTTCCAAGTATTCCAAGCCCTGTTTCTAAAGTTAACGAAGAAGTCGCTTTCTCAAGAAAGTATCATTTAAACAAATATTTAAGAACTTTATTATCATTACCAGAATATATTTTACAATCTTCTGATATTTTGAAGTTTTTCGAAGTTAAACAAAACAATTATGATTTTATTATTGAACCAGAAAGACAACAATATATTTTAGTTCCAGGTTCGGAAAGTCCAAGACCAAAACGCAGATATTCAAATGAAGACACCAACTCTATAAATTTCAACGAAGCAGAAAACATTTTAACTGGTGAAGATTTAGAATTATTTGAAAGATTATCACTTGAACAACAAAGAAACGATTCAAACAGCAGTATTTGTTCAAGTCCAAGACAATTCAATATACCAAATGATAATAAGAGAAAAATTAAATTTTATTATCAAAATGATATATTCGTGTTAAGATTACATGATTATATTTCATTAGATGATTTAAAGATGGAAATTTTCCAAAGAATTAATAAATTAAATTTCAAACTTGCTGTTAAATTAACAGATGGTCAAGGTGAAGAAATTAAATCCGACGCTCAAATTTCACAAGTGATCCAAGGTAGAATGAGAATAACAATTATAGACAAATGATTAAGTTAATTTTGCTTTATTTAACTTTATAAATTTTCAAGACTCAAAATCGAAACAATTATAGACTTTACGAAGAGTTTATGGATACCCAAAATTAAGCGAAACTAACAATAAAAATTAAACAGACAATCATTTATTCCTCTCGAACTTATACAAAATGTAATAATATTATTACCGCCAAAATTATATAATACTTAATTTTTATAGACTTAACTTTATAGATTAGAACACAAAACACTTAAATTATAGATAGATATTTTACGATAACCTTTATTTCTTCTTTAAATTTTTCACTATTATCAGGAATATAATTTTGATTTAAAATCAAATTATATATTTCTTCAACTTTTTTCTTAGTATATTCCATAGAGCCACTTTCAGTTTTCAAATATTCAACTGTTTCTTTTTTAGATTCAATATCTTTTGGTTTAGAAGTTATAGTTTGAAAAACAATACTTCCTTCATCTTCATGGTCTAATGCATATCTTAAACCGTGAATAATTGGGAAAGATAATTTACCTTCAGACAAATCTTCTGCAAAACCTTTATTTTTTATCATTGTTTCATCTGATAGATTTTGATAATCATCTCTTACCTGGTATAAGATACCGATAAGATTAGCTAACGGCACTAGTGATTGTTTCTCTGAAGTTGCATTTGAATCAAGTTTTTCCATTATTCTCACAGCCAATCTAAATAGACCACCAGTTTTATTCATAACCATATTGAAATACATTGATTCTGTTGGGATTATACTTGGAAATGAATCACGCCAATAGATATCTAAACCTTGTCCTCTATGCAAATTTATTAATTCTTCATTAAATATTATTAATAAATCTTTTAAAATGCTGGTATCATCATTATTTTTATCATTATTTTTATCATTAATTTTAATAGATGCAATATTTTGTAAAACAGACATAGCTTTAAAATACATATAGTTAGCTGAATTGATTGTCATCGGTATACCATATTTTAAATAAGCTGTTTGAATACCTCTTCTTATTTCAGAATTATCTTCAATATCGTCTATTAATAAACTTGAAGTATGCAGTATAGAAATTAGTTCATTAAGTAGTTCTAATCTTTCTCCATCTATATCATAATATCTATTAAACGTATTTATCAACTTTGTTCTAAAATTTTTACCTGGTTGTTGAGCTAAATGATTATAAGGTAATTCAACAATTTGTTCATAATCTTCATTCCAAAATGGTTTTGAATCAACTAAATCTTTAATTTCATTCATAATTAATTTTATGTTTTTCAGTTCAATATATTCTTATATTATCCACTTTACTTATTATTTAAATTAAAAATCATAACACCAATTAAATGTGTCACTTATTTATTCATTTATACAATTAGTCGTCGTTTAAATGTAAATTCAGAATCAACGACCTTATCTCTTCCATGTACTTTTTCGATTCTTGTGGTGTTCTAAATAAAAATTCGGGCGGCGTTCTTAATGTGTGTTAATGTTAACTGTAATTTCAAAATTAACAAGTTCAAAATTAGAAATTATTAGACAGATTGTTATTGTTAATGATTCAAGAGGTTAGTTATATTAGTATATCTATACAACATACACTCCAAATATTTTGAGTATTGGATTTGTAATATACGTAAACCAATTATAATATATAAGTCTGAATAATTGATATCAGACAAGAGTTTTTAAGGACATTGAACAAGAGATACATTACTATTTAAATAAGTAATTAAGATTTAATTTAAATTTTTCAGTTAAATAAAGGATAGAAGAAAACAATATTAGAAACAAACGCATTTATATAAATATTCGATTAGATAGAAGTTGTACAAATTACTTTTAAAATAAATTGAAATTACTTTTCAAAATCAAGATATAAATTAAGCATTTTTATTTCCCATAGACATTAATAAAAATACATATAATTAATAAAAGAAAACATGGATGCCATTTTATTCAATTTATTAGGTGATATTCCAACAGTTACAAAAGTTTGGACATTAGGTTGTTTAGGTCTTTCAGTTCTAACAACAGCAGAAATAATTGAACCATCAAGAATAATGTACAATTATGAGTTAGCATTTAAAAAGAATCAATATGAAAGAATATTATTTTCTTTATTTGATTTTGGACAATTAGATATAAAATCTTTAGTGAATTTATATATCAGTTGTTCGAATCTTTCTATGTTAGAAAATTCATTCCCTGATAAAAGTAGTTATATATGGGTATTATTTTTAATATTCACATCAACAGTCTCAATGACAGCATTTGAACAACCAATATTTTCATTAGGTTCATTAATGAATGAAAATTTAGTGTATTATAGATTAAGAAAGAACCCAGACAATATAAATTTCCAAATATTAGCAGGTTTTAATATTTCCCCATTAGTTGTACCATTGTATATGAATTCAATGTTATATTTTGTGTATGAAAGAAGTTTATTGCAAGTAGCAATGAACTTCATACCTGGTCATATAATGTTTTTCTTGGATGATATTTTGGGTAAAATATATGAAATAGATTTTACCAAATCACCATATACAAGATTCCTAGAGAAGAATGGCATTAATGAAGTTGAGGATGAAGAAGAAGAAGAAGAGGAAGAAGAAGAAAGAGAAATCAATTTTGAAAATGAAGTCCAAGAACCAACGAGCGAAGTACCTAATATTGAAGTACTAAATGAAGAGAGTTTAAATGAAGAGAGTTTAAATGAAGAACTATCAAATGAGGAACCATCAAATGAAGAACAAACAAACGAGGAACAAACAAACGAGGCACAAACAAACGAAGAGTTGTCAAACGAAGAATTATCAAACGAAAGACAAGTAAATGAAGAATCTGCAAATGAAGAAGCACCTTTATTAGGAGATGAAGCTATAACTAACGAAAATTGATAAATAAAAAGAAAAAGTTACATTAAGCATACCATTTAATATTGTAATTAATTTTCGAATAATACGGATTATTCTTAATTCATCAATAGACATAATGAGATTGTAAAAATCAATAAGATCACTAGTTCAATATTTTATTCTGACGAGAGACAGAAAATATTATAAAATTACGATACATAGAGACATATATACAAATGGAAAATAGAAAAGTTTTTAAATAAATATCATTAATGCAAATATCAATACAATTGAAACTTCTAAATGACTCAAATTACAATCCACAGAACCTCTGTGCCATTGTATGATTGTGTTGTTGTAAACATTTATACACATTGGTATATATATATATATATATAGATATATAACGTATCAATTAATAATAAAAGTATCACGTGAATTTCACGTGATCATAAAACAAACACATTTTCTATCTACTTAAAATTACCTAATTAGGAAATACAAGCTGACATTATTTCCTAATACGGTCATTACTTTCTAAAATTTTATAATTAAATACTTACGAGTCCCTGCGAAGTTTTCACTGTTTCTCATAATAAAGTTGATTGTTCTAATTTATTTATTTTACCTAAAAGGGTAAAAATATTAATTTTAACGTATTTACGCTCTGTTATTTTTTTTTATTTTTTTAATGCAAAACTGTTAAAGCGATAATAAATGATTGAAAAATTTAAAGAATAAGATAGATGAACTTATGTAAAACTATATCATTACATCTTTTGTTTTAATTCATTTGTTAATTCTGCTTTATATTATTGTGATCAGGTTAAGATTTTATTGTTTAGTTATTTTTATATAAACAAGTTATTATCTCGTCGTGTGTTATTTGAATATATCAGCTTACAACAATTGCTCTAATAATTGGCAAAAAAAAACTGCAACAGCTATTAAGATAGATAACATAAAATAAGATAACAAAGCAAAATACGTTTTTATTTGTTACAATTTCCATTGATTATAATATAACAGTTGATATATAATAATTACTTATAACATAAAGGAAAAAGACATTTGAATTCTTTATCTTTGTTTAGTTTGTGATATTTTTTAGTGATTCAATGAATACAGCTTTACCTTCTATCCAACTTGCTGTGGATTATACTTCTTTAACAGATGAAATCAATGATTTTTTATTGCATTTTAAAGAAGATGCTTTCTCAAGAGAAAATGAAATGATGAATGATGAAATCGATGAAGATTCATTTAAAGGTCCAAAATATTTAGGTATTTTACAAAAAATTTCTAACAGAGAATTAGATACTATTACAATTGAATTAGATGATATTTATAAATATCAATCTGAAAAATTTTTAGAAGGTGGTAGATCCAATTCCGATTTATTAGCTTCTATCGAAAGTAATGCAAATCATTTCACTGAATTATTTTGTAGATCAATTGATAATATTATGCCATTACCTACAATTGAAATGAATTATAAGGATGATGTATTAGATGTTATATTGAATCAAAGAAGATTAAGAAATGAAAGATTAATCTCAGATAGAACAAATGAAATTAGATCTGAAAATTTAGTCGATCCTGAAAATAACAATACTTCAATTTCCCAAGCTTTAAGAGATGTCGCATCTTCTGAAACTGATTTATTTCCTGCTGAATTAACTAGACGTTATTTCTTATATTTTAAACCATTATCATTAAATAACGCTGCTCGTCGTAGAAATGAAAAATCCCCAAGTGCAATCCCATTATCTGTTAGACAAATTAAAGGTGGTTCTTTAGGTAAATTAATTACTGTTAGAGGTATCATTACAAGGGTATCTGATGTTAAACCTTCCGTTATGGTCATCGCTTATACTTGTGATACTTGTGGTTATGAATTATTCCAAGAAGTTCATTCAAAGACTTTTACTCCATTAACAGAATGTACTTCAAAAGAATGTATACAGAATCAAACAAAAGGTCAATTATTCATGAGTACAAGAGCATCCAAATTTAGTGCTTTCCAAGAATGTAAAATCCAAGAATTATCACAACAAGTCCCTGTTGGTCATATCCCAAGAACTTTAACTATTCATATTAACGGTTCATTAGTAAGATCAGTCACTGCTGGTGATATTGTTGATATCACTGGTATCTTTTTACCTTCACCTTACACTGGTTTCAAAGCATTAAAAGCTGGTCTTCTAACTGAAACTTATTTAGAAGCACAATACGTTCATCAACATAAGAAGAAATATTCTAATTTTGTATTTTCTGCGGAAATTGAACAACACATTGACCAAATTAAAAGCACTGGTAATGTTTATGAAACTTTAGCTAAATCGATTGCCCCAGAAATTTATGGTAATTTAGACGTTAAAAAAGCATTATTATTATTATTAGTCGGTGGTGTTTTTAAACAAGTTGGTGATGGTATGAGAATCAGAGGTGATATCAATGTTTGTTTGATGGGTGACCCTGGTGTTGCTAAATCACAATTATTAAAAGCTATTTGTAAAATTACTCCAAGAGGTGTTTATACTACAGGTAAAGGTTCTTCTGGTGTTGGTTTAACTGCTGCTGTTATGAAGGATCCTGTCACTGATGAAATGATTTTAGAAGGTGGTGCTTTAGTGTTAGCTGATAATGGTATTTGTTGTATCGATGAATTCGATAAGATGGATGAAAATGATAGAACTGCCATTCATGAAGTTATGGAACAACAAACTATCTCCATTTCTAAAGCTGGTATCAATACAACGTTAAATGCCAGAACTTCTATTTTAGCTGCTGCAAATCCTTTATACGGTAGATATAATCCAAGATTATCTCCATTAGAAAATATTAACTTACCAGCAGCTTTATTATCAAGATTCGATATTCTATTTTTAATTTTAGATATTCCAAACAGAGAAGATGATGCTAGATTAGCAGAACATGTCGCTTATGTCCATATGCATAACAAACAACCAACGTTAGATTTCGAACCAATCGATACTAATATAATGAGAGAATATATTGCTTTAGCTAAGACGAAGAGACCAGTTATGAGTGATGAAGTAAACCAATATGTTATTAATGCTTATATTAACTTAAGACAAGATTCTAAGAGAGAAATGGATTCTAAATTTTCTTTTGGTCAAGCTACAACGAGAACATTATTAGCTATTATCAGATTGTCACAAGCATTAGCTAAATTAAGATTAGCAGACACAGTTGATGTTGAAGATGTCGAAGAAGCCTTAAGATTAGTAAGAGTTTCAAAAGAATCATTATATAAAGATGTCAATGGTAAGAAGGATGATGAAAGTCCTACAACTAAAATTTTCACAGTTATCAAGAAAATGGCTCTTGAGGATGGTAAAGAAGCTAAATCATTATCATTCGAAGCTATCGTTAAATCTATAAGAGCTAGAGGTTTTACAATGTTACAATTAAACAACTGTATTCAAGAATATACATACTTAAATGTTTGGCATTTAATTAATGAAGGTACTGTATTGAAATTTGTTGATGATGAATATTTAGAGTTACAACCTGAAACATCATCAAACATTAACTCATCACAACCATTAACTACTGAAGAAAGAGATATTTTAATGGAAGATTAATAAATTCCTGCATCAGTTGTATTATAATTTTGGCTATTGTTCATAGTTTTTTTAATTCTTTATTATCTGTATTATATAAAACATCATTATTTAAATCTTTTAATCGATTTATCATCTCACATATAAGAAATACTTTTTATGAATATTTATTATCCAATGTATTCGTTCACTTTACTTTACAATTCTACTTCTGTTTTTGTTCTTTACGCAAACGATGATTTTTAAGACATGTATGCTTCCCCGTACAACATTTAAGAATTAAATTTGAATGTTTACAAATTGATCTAACTCTATTTAAGAATAAGTTTTAATGTAATGTTTTATTATGACGTTTGATGATGTAAAATAAACAAAGTTTAATGAAATAACAATTAATCAATAATTTATTTTGGATTTATATTAATTTGTAATTTTAGAAAGGCAATCCCAACGTTATTAAAATATATATTTTCAATTTACCTTTTGTTAATTTTTGTTGAAAAAGAATTTATACTATTGAGCCCAACTGAAGTATAATATCGACTACAACTATGACTAAACCAGTGATATCTGTGAAACCAAGTTATAATTCGGTGATAAGAGGGTGCCCTGGTTTACCAGACACTCTTCCTAGAATTGAGTATGAATTACGAATTAGATCTAATGATGGTAACGAGTTTAGAATAGAGAGAATTGAAATTATTTTAAAAACAATCGAATCACTTCATTCAAATCATTCCTTTAGTTCAAAACCAAAATCGGAAAAGATAACAATTCATTATAAAAAGAATATCAAATTATCTGATAGTGTTTTATTAGGAATAGATCTTCCACTAACAATTGGTATTCCTGATCAAATTAAAGAAACAAATTTTAATCCAACTTTCGGATATACTACAACATTTTTAGAATGTAATGTTTATTATTTTACTAATGATTCTTCAGAATTATCTTTTGAAGCTTATTCTGAACCTATAAATATCGAAAGATACACCTATCTTCCCTCTAAATATTTATTTCCACCAGTTAAAAAAGTTTATCATTCTCCAGATAAAAAATTTTCTGTTGAATTATTGATTGATAATCCTTGCGTCACAACAGATGATCTTTTAAGAACAAAAATATCTATAAAACAGCCTTCATCGAGCTATAGTGCATCTCCACAGAAAAGTCTTTTCAACAAGAAAACGAAATTAAAGAGTATCTCATATGAAATCAAAGAACTATTAGAAGTGTTAGATTCTGATAATGTTGATGCTAAGGACAATTCATTAATGCATTATTCACAACCTGTAAATGAGACTCTATCATATAATGAAATAAAATTTAAATCTGATTTAAGGGTATTTACTAAAAATGAATATTACAAAGAATTTGAAACAACAATGCAAGAACCAGCTTTCTTATATAAAGTTCCAGAAAATATGAGAGTCGATAGACAAAATGATATAGAAACAGGTGTAGAGACTAAATTAATCCAAAATAGTACTGGTGATAAAATACCATTTCAATATCATACATCAATTACAACAATAGGTAACCTATTCTCTGTTAATCATATACTCAGAATAAAATTTAAAATTAGTAATGGTAGAGATTTTGAAATCCATTATCCGATCATAATATCACCTTGGTCAATAACCCAAGTCAGATACGTTGAAGAGATAATTAATCAAGAAAGAGAAACTGCTGGCTATGCACAACAATTTTATGATGGATATGGTGGAATTAAAAGAAACAAACATACTAAATTATTAGAATATCCAACAATACCACCTAAAGTTTATGGAACTGATGATGCTAGTTTACAAAATCTCAACATATACTATAATAACAATTATAAAAAATCTTTGAGAATACCACTAATTGGTTGATTAAAGAAAACTCAGCATGTAAGTTTGAAATGGTCCTAATTCTTCAATACCATTGTAACAATAATAATTTATCAGGATTGAAACTTAGAATACACAGTTCATTATGTAATTATATATCAATTAAAGACATTTCTTAAATAATTAAAGCTATTTTTACAATATATTTATTTAGGATCATTTATTTAATTAGATAACCGATGACCAGAATATTTTCAATTAATACATTACTTAAAACCATCTATCTTGAATAAGCTTGTTAATTAAAGGTCGCACGCCTTTAATTTATATAAAGGTCCTTAATCAAAAAATCGAAAATTTTGAATTATTAAGAGACATCAGTAAGTTTATACCATTTTTTAATAGTAAAAAAAATGTATTTGATAAGTAAATTAAAATAAGACATATATTCCGAAACAAGTTAATTTAATATATATTAAATTAGAGATACTTTTGAATACTTTGAAACCAACAACATCATCATTCCCTGAGAAGCTGAAACATAACCAAAATTAATTACCATGGCCCATTATCACTCTGCATTATCTGAAGAGATACCTTTATTTGACAATTCAATTAGTATCAAAAATAAATCAAATTTTGAATCACTAGCAGATATATACTCCATTATAATAACAACAGATAACATCGAAAAAGCATATTTAAAGGATAGTATCAGTAACGAAGAATATACAAATCAAATCAATAAATTGTTGGTGCAGTACAAAACTTATCTATCTGAAGGTAATGAAGATTTATTATCAGAGTTTGGAGATCTAGAGAAATTTAAAGAAAAATATGATATAATAGCACCTAATGCCATTACCAGGTTGGAAAGAGGTATCCCAGTAACGGTTGAACATGCTCTAGAATCGTCATCGGGCAGAAACTCGAACAATGATGAGACAGATACTAATAAAAACATTACTAATTTAAAGAGTGGGAAAGATATTGCTGAAGCTACTGGTAATTTTATTACAGTGATGGATGCCTTGAAGTTAAATTACAGATCAAAAGATCAATTACATCCTTTAATGTCAGAATTATTAGTTAGTATAAACAAAGTTACAAGATCTGAGTTTCAAAGCAGAGCTAAGTTAGTCGAATGGATTGTTAAAATAAATAAGATGAAAATGAAAGATATATTATCAGATGATGAAGCTAGAGAATTATTATTCGAACTTGATTTGGCTTATAAAGCCTTCTATGCATTACTTCGTTAATATAACGAACTATAAATAAATATATAAGCATTTAGATAGTATACTTAAATTTAACGATGATACTTATTTTTCTCTATTTCTTTTTAGAATATTCTGTCCACTTATATTCTTTTGGAACATTTCAAACATTTCGATTGTATTCAATTCTCTCAATGATGGTTTATCATCATTTTCAGGTATGGTACATTCAGTGTTCAAAGTATTATCAACTGATTGATTTTCATCAACAATACTAGATTGACCTGATACTGCATTGATAATTTTCAAATCCTTTTTAGCTTTTGTACTGTCATGAAATTTTTGAACTGATTTATTATTATCTTTTGAGACATTTTTAATGCTTGATGATAATTTTATCTTCAATTTCTTTTTTAAAGGGACATGAGCAGAACTTGAATCATCATCATCTTCATCATTATCGCAATTATCATTATCGTCATATAACGTTATTGATTTTTTATTAATTTTAAAATTATCTTCAGAACCTATATTTTGTGATGAATTGTTTTTAATAAAATTTGAAGGCAACTTATCCGAATCTCTTAAATTTTTAAAATATGGTATAGTTACTTCAACTGATGTAATTTTAACAGGGTAAATAAAATTCAAACCATCCTTCATTTCGGAATCACAGATAGTTCTAAATGCAAAAATTGTTTGATCTACTAATTTACCAAATATAATTAAGTTATTAATTAATTTGTTTTTTTTCATCACATCTATTTGATTTACAGTTATCACTATTTCATTGTTCTTCAGGTCCCAAGCCAATAACCCACCTCTATTAAATTTTAATCTATTATTTCTTCCCTTTTCTAATTGAATTTTATCTAGCTTATCTCCATCATTGTCAATTTTATCTAATAATAATAATTCTTTATCGTCGGAAAACCCTTTAAAAGTACAATTCTTGATTCTATCATCAACACAAGATTTTAAAAAATGTTCAGATATCAATGGACACTCCTTTGCCCATAATTCAATATTTAATGCACCTTTGTTAGTTTCTATTATACATTTAGCAGTAGTTTTTGGCTCAACACTAGATGCCATTAGTGAATTTTAAAATAGTTATTATTCCAGAATTATCTTATTATATATTTAAAATATTTAACAACTAACTTATTAAAAAATCCAACAATTGTCTTATTTTTATTTATAGAATAGTTTAATTAATCTAAGCTGACTACTTATCGAAAATAATATTTTATGTCGTCACTTTAACGTAATCAAATCAGATTAAATTCGCAATTAAATTTCATTCTTATGGTTCCATCGGATATCAATGTTCATTGAATTTTTCAATTCGATTTGAGTAGTTCAACAGCACCAAAAGAAAAATGAAAAATAATAAATGGAAATTTGAAATAATGTTTATAATTTAAATTATAAACATTATTAAATTCAAGTTATAAGATCATGTATAGATTCCTTTGGTTAAATTAGTATTGGTGTACTAATTGATTTAATATTTGTTTCTTAATCTATATTATTTTTCCTATTTAATTATAGAGTCAAACAAAAACATATCTAAATATTATTGACTTTAGAGCTCTGATTTTTTACTGTATTTCTATCTAGCATTTTTTTTTTGAAAGAGAAATAAAATTGGAACATAAAGTAACTAATATTTAAATATAATAATGATGTTGTCAATTGTTAGAAATGTTACAAGAGCAGGAGTCATGGTCCAACTTCCAAAACATATGATTCTAAGGAACTCAAAAGTTTTAGGACAAAGATCAGTTACATACTCTCATCAATTATTAGCTAAAAAGAAATCTGATGATATTAAAAAACCAAAATCAATTTTAACTGATGATTTATTATTCAAAGCAGGTGTAGATGTTGATGCAGAAAAAGCAGCTGCTAAAGAAAATGGTGAACAAGAAGTAAAGGGCGAAACTAATGCTGAAGGTGAATCATCATCTGATCCAATTAGTCCAAAGAAAAAAAGAAAGAGACAATCTTCTACAGATATCAAAAGAGAAAAATATGCTAATTGGATGTACATTTTCTCTTTCTCTTCATTAACTGGTTTAGGTTTATACATGACTAGAAATTGGGATGCCGATGAACCAAAAGAATTAAAAGAAACCATTGCCGATGGTTATACAGTTGGTCTAATGTATCAAAGATTCAAAGCGAGATTAGATAATACATTTTCTTATTTCCAAGAACCACCTTTCCCAGATTTATTGCCACCACCACCTCCACCACCATATCAAAGACCATTAACTTTAGTATTAACTTTAGAAGATTTATTAGTTCATTCTGAATGGGATAAAAAACATGGCTGGAGAACCGCTAAAAGACCAGGTGCTGATTATTTCTTAGGATATTTATCTCAATATTATGAAATTGTTTTATTTTCTTCTAATTATATGATGTATAGTGAAAAGATTGCTGAAAAATTAGATCCAATTCATGCGTTTGTTTCCTATAACCTATACAAGGAACACTGTGTTTATAAAGACGGTGTTCATATCAAAGATTTATCTAAATTGAATAGAGATTTAGAGAAAGTTTTAATTATTGATTGTGATCCTAATAATTATAAACTTCAACCTGAAAATGCTATTCCAACCAAGCCATGGAAAGGTCAAGCAGATGATGAATTATTAAAATTAATTCCATTTTTGGAATATTTAGCTACTCAACAAGTTAATGATGTTAGACCAATTTTAAATAGTTTTAAAGATAAAGAGAACATTCCAATTGAATTTAATGAACGTGTAAATAAATTAAAAACTAAATTCTACAACGATGAAAAAAATAAACAAAACAATTGGTTATTAAAAGCTTTAAATCTTTCCATGGGCGTTTCTACCAATACTAATGGTAATAAATTTCCATTAGATATGATTCGTGAAGAAGGTGAAAAAAATTATGTTAGATTTATGAAATTAATTGAAGAAGAAAAGGAAAAGATGAAGATTCAACAAGAACAATTGAGTGGTCAAACATTTACATTGAAGGATTATGTTGAAGGTAATATCCCAACCCCAGAAGAACAAATGAAATTACAAATGGAAAAACAAAAAGAAATTGATGAAATGTTTGAACAACGTAAGAAAGAACAAAAATAAATAAATTGATAATGAAATAATATCTGAAACTTTCTATAACAATATATATTAACCATAGTCATTGTATATAATAAGACATGTAATAAATTATTAAATGAATATATTTTCAACCATATGATCTCCAAGTCTGAACACAATATTTCACCAAGACATAATATATTTTTATTCATTATAAAACAATATATTATAATAATTAGATTTCATTATTGCTGATGCTGATGCTGATTCTGATGCTGATGCTGATGCTGATACTGATGCTGATGCCCATGTTCTTATTTTACTGGTATTTATGTCAATGTTCTGATCCCTTGTGTTATAAGTGTACTTGATTTTGTTACAGTTATGACATCTTTTTTCTTTTTTTTTTCAAAAATTAATATGTAATTACTAATATTGTACGTACATTATACCGCTAATTTTAAACAAAAAGTTTCGAAATTAAATAAAAAAAATATTAAATTACTTTTATTTTGACGGAGAAATACCTTGACAAAACAAACAAATAAACACCAAAGCAAAAACAAAAACAAACAAAATGTCTCAGAAACAAACGCACCACAACTTCATCTCTAATTAAGTCTTGTTTCTTTTTTCACTTCGAGACGATTTCGAAAGTGAAAAAAAAAAAGTACAGCATCGCAAAATAATTAAAGTATACAAGAATGAAAGTATAAGAAGAATGAAATAATGTATAATTTTTCCTTAAGACACATAAACATAATAATGAGAATAAGTTTAACTTAAGTAAACTAATAAGACCAGAAAATATATTCTTGTTAAATGTTAAAGTTAATATTTATATGACAATAAATATGAGCTGTCTTTTTAATATTTTTTAAAACAAAATAAATTTTCTTTATTCTTTTCAATGAGTTGTCTTATTAGAATTTTATTTTACGATATCGTTTCATTCTAATGGAGATTCTGAATCTTGTTAGCTACGGTATTCTTTTTTTTGAAATTTTAATATTTTTAATTTTTGTTTTTTTAGATAATTGCTACATACTATTAAAGAGAAAAATAAAATTGCCTAAAATATATAAAATTGTGTTTTTATTTCTTTATTTATTATATTCAAGTTTATACTATTATATATAATTTTATCATACGTTTAGTTTGAATAATACAATAGAAATTGTAAAAAAGACATAAGTTAAAGATCATTGGTCATGTCTGACAACGACTCCATTAAGGAAGAGAAAAAAGAAGTTCCTTTTACTCCAACGTCTACTCCAGGTGTTTCAAATGTTGCAAATGAACAATCTGGGTTAGGCTTTTTAAATATTTCTTTAATTGGTTTAGTTCTAGCTTTGTTAGCTTCAATTGGTTTCATTTATAAACAAAATGAAAATATTGTACCAGAAATTAAAGAAGTCTTTGTCACTGAAACTGAAACTATTGTTTCCACATTCACAACTACTAGTGTCTCTACAAGTGTATCAACTTCTATCAGTGTCTCAACATCTATCAGTATAAGTTCAACCGTTGTATCTGAAACTATATCTGTTGAAAAAAGAGATAGTAATGTCTCTGATAGTAAAAATAAAGATACAAGTGATGTCATTAATATTAAATTCAAGAAGGATCCTAGAATGATCATTGCTGAAAGAGGTCCAGACTATCAAATGCCAACCTCCGATAAAGCTCAAAACGTTATTCATCCAATTGATGATGGTGAAAGAGTTAAAGCTGCCATGGTCACATTATGTAGAAACACTGATTTATGGACTTTAGTTAAAACTATTAGAGACGTAGAAGATCGTTTCAATCATAGATACCATTATGATTGGGTTTTCTTAAACGAATTAGAATTTTCAGATGAATTCAAAGAAGTAGTTTCTTCTTTAGTCTCTGGTAATGTTAAATTCGGTTTAATTCCAGAAGAACATTGGTCTGTTCCAGAAAATATTGATGAAGAACTTTTAGATCAAGTTAGAGATGAAATGTTCGATAATGAAGTTTTATACGGTGAATCGGTCTCTTATAGACATATGTGTCGTTTCCAAGCTGGTTTTATCTTTAGACATCCATTATTAGCTGAATACGATTACTCTTGGAGAGTCGATTCTGATATTAATGTTTTCTGTAACATTCCATACGATCTTTTCAAATTCATGGCTGTTAACAAAAAGAAATATGGTTTCATTTTATCACTAACTGAATACGAATCTACTATCCCAACTTTGTGGCAACATGTTAAACAATTTATGAAAGATCAACCAGAACATATTAATGAAAATAATTTAATGGATTTCATCTCAGATGATGATGGTGAAACTTTCAACGGTTGTCATTTCTGGACCAATTTTGAAATCGTAGATTTGAATTTCTTCAGATCCAAGGCTTACACCGAGTTCTTCAACTACTTAGACAGTAGTGGTAATTTCTTCTACGAAAGATGGGGTGATGCTCCAATTCATTCTATCGCTGCCGCCTTATTTTTGGATAGAAGTGAAGTTCATTTCTTTGATGGTTTAGGATTCTACCACCCAGATTTCTTATCTTGTCCAACTGAAGAAAACATTAGAATTCAAAATGCTTGTTCTTGTGAACCTGAAAAGGATGTCACTTGGTGGACTTTCTTTTTCTGTACCAGACAATATTTCAGAATCAATCATCTTGAATTCCCACCAGATGTCGAAGTGTTATGATCTAAATAAGGTCCATTAAAAGAAATAAAAATAACTCAATTGGTGGAGTACATAATGCTCCCGTTAGATAAAATTAAAAAAAAAAGCATGTCATTAATTAATATACTTATGTAATTTTACTATTTACATATATATAATTTAATTTATAAATTAATAAATTTAAAAAAATCTTAAAATAAAATTTCCAGCCTTACAGTGAATAGTTCATTTTATTAAATATTATAAACATAAAATATAAAAAAATCCTATAGATACAAATAAATTTCGTTATGCTAACCTTTTTCAATGATTAATTGAATGTATTATGATGATGTTATCTTTTTTTAAAAAATCATCAGTAATGATTAAAAAAACTGATGTTAAGATATCAATTAGAAATAAAAAATAAATTATCAATTGAGGTCAATTTTTCATCATTCTTTAATTTTTATTAATCTATTGTGTTCCATTTTTTATTAAAAATATTTAAAAAAAGAAACTTAATAATTCTAAAATACCACCACCAACTAATAAGAAACCAATGATATAAATCCAGGTCATAGAGATTGGTAATTGGTTCTTCTTCTTAGATAATTCAATCTTCTTCTTACCTAATTTTCTGTGATGTTCATTTCTCTTCTTAAATTTTTCGTTACCTAATCTTTGTTTTAAGTTATTGCTAGCCATTGTATAGTATTATTGGAGATATGGTTGATGATTGATCTGCCTCTTTTAAATAAAAAGTAATAAATAAATTAAATTAGCTAGAAGAAATCAATTTTAGTAATTGCTTGATATATATCTACTTTAAAACATGTATCTCACCTTCACCATTAATCATTATTTTACTTAAAATCTGTATATTGTATACAAATTTTAAGAGATCGAATACCGAAATGTTCCATGAAATTTAAAATTCTGTTTATTGCAACACGTATCTCGTATTGTTAATAAAATTTCAAGTTATGTCCGGGTAAATACATATAAAAAATTTGAATAAGTGACAGTAATAAAATAAATAATTATACTTATTAAACAACTAAATTCTATTCAATTAATGAGATGATTAATATATTATAGTTACTTTAACACATTAAAACATTGAATATAAAACTACAATTATATTTTCTAATTGAGAGATTAATTTATCGAATTTTATTGTTCGAGAAACATTAATGAGGTCAATGTTAAAGAAAAAACAACCTCAAAATTGTTAGTGGTTGTATAGAGAATTAAATTCCTTAAAATGAGAAGACTTTTTAAATAAAAATAAATTAAATAAATTTTCAGAAGTATATAAGTTTTTGGAAACAGATATTGAATTAATTTTGAAAGTGACCGAAAATAATTTGAATCATATGTAGGAAATTCTAAAGTTAATTGGAATTGACCCATAATAATTATAATCTTTAAGTTATAAAAGTCTAAATTTAACCAAATAATTTATTAAAGAAATGAATTTTTATATTTTTACTATGATTTTACTAACTATTTTGTTCAATTGGAACAAAATATGTTTAGCTACTGATGCAATTATATACTCCAATGTAGGATACTCTGGTTCTTATATGGATGTTACGAGTATGGATGATAGTAGTTGTACCTGTCAACAATCGTCCAAGTCATTTAGTGGAACATTTGCTCCTTTGAATGAAGAACTTTCTGTACATTTTAGGGGACCAATTACTTTACTACAATTCGGTGTATATTCTCCTGCTAGTACTTCCTATAAAAAGAGAGGAATTAAAGTAGATGATGAAGGTCATAAACATAAGAAACGTGAAGCATCTGCTGAAGTTACATCTACTATTGAATCATCATTATCATCATCCAAATCATCGTCTACATCTTCTGCATCAGCTGGTTCATTGTCGGATTGGAACCAAGTAGCCTATTATTCACCAGGATCAAGCTCTAATGTCGTATTCATGAATCACAAAGGTGATTGGAACCAATGCTTTGGAAGTGCTCTTTCATACTGTGCTTCGAATGGTGTCGATACAGCCACTTCTCCACAAACATTGGATGAAGTAGAGGTTGGTTCAAACAATGAATTCATAATTTTTTCCAGTACTCAGTGTAGTGGTGACGATTGTGGCTGTTGTCGTAATGCTTCTGTCCCTTATTACCATGGTTTCAGTGGTGCTTCCAAAATGTTTGTTTTTGAATTCAAAAT
This sequence comes from Tetrapisispora taiwanensis (nom. inval.), assembly GCA_030573835.1. NCBI lineage: Eukaryota > Fungi > Ascomycota > Saccharomycetes > Saccharomycetales > Saccharomycetaceae > Tetrapisispora > Tetrapisispora taiwanensis (nom. inval.). The sequence continues at coordinate 25,075 of JAJMDZ010000051.1, forward strand.
GCCTAGTGACACCGGTAGCTCAGCAACTGAAAACGTTGACATGCCAGCAATCTGGCTTCTGAATGCAAAAATACCTAGAACTGTACAATACGGATCTACTAGTTGTTCATGTTGGTCCACCGGATGTGGTGAATTCGATGTATTTGAAGTTTTGTCCAGTGGATCATCGAGCTTAATCAATGATATACACGATGGACAAGGGCAGGATGGTACCTGTTCTGGTGGAGGCGGTTCTAGTGAAACATTTGATAGGCCAACTAGTAGTTCCATGAAGGCGGTTGTCATATTTAGTGAAGAGAGCGGGACAATCAATATTGTTAAAGTTTCTGATGACACATCATTTGGTAGTAGTATTGATGCGTCAACTATGAACGGGTGGTTATCGACTTCTGGTAGTTCAGTAACTTTTTAAATGTTACAGTTATATATAGTTAATTTTTTTTTTTTATAAATAGTAATTTATTATATGCTAAATGTTTATATATCTATAAGAATGATATTCTATGAGTTTATTTTTATTTTCATTAAAAAGGTCATAAAAAATTATCATAATTGATAATTATTTTTTTTTATATTGTTATAATTTTAAATTCCAAAAAAAATAGAATTAATTTAAATCTAAATCTAAATCAGATGCTTCTTTTTTTAATAACATATAACTAACATTTGAATTTTTTCTTAATTTTTTTAAATTTTTAATTTTTGTATTTGTTAAATTATAATCAGTTTTTGGTGAAATTCTATTTGATAGACTTTCGAATAATTTTTTAAAGTTTAATTTAATTGAATTTATTAAATTTAAATTATTTTTGGATTGATTTAATTGATCAAAATTTGAATTTTCTAAATCTTTAATTTTTGAATAAGAATGATTTTTTGAACATAACCAACAATAGAAAATATATTCGAAATATAAAATCGAGAAGGCTAGTATAAAACCAGCGACAACACAAGCTAAAATATGAGCTGCTAAAGATTTAACAAAATTTGCATCATTCATATGCCAAGAGGAACCTTTTGAAATTGTGAAAAATGAATTTGGATGAGATTTATAATCGATTGGTCGTAAAATTTTTACAATTGAATCTAAATCTTTATGATAAATACGTGATCTTTTATATTGTTGCCAGATCATTGATACAAATAAAGGACCAGTGGATGCCATGATTGTAAGATAAGGTATAAACCAATTTCTATTATAATTTTCTAAATTTTGTAAAATTTTTTTGAAGAAAGGATGACCTGGAATCGAACCCATGACATCATTTGAAACACCAGTTGGAGAAGTTTTTCTTAAGAAAGCAGGAGCCGTTAATAAAGGATCTAATTTTCTATTACAACCATCATCTAAGTCGATATAAATACCACCATAAAAATCTAAAACAAAATATCTAATAGCATCGGCTCTTTCGATAGGGAATTTATAATTCTTAAAAGTATTTAAAAACCATGGATATTCTTTTTCAATAAAATCCAAAGCCATTTGATCTGTCCATAAGATATATTCGTAATCCGGATGTAAATCTATACATCTTTGTTGACCCTCTTTCCAATGTTCAGGTATATTTTCAGTTTTATAAGTTTGATGTATAATTTTAGGTATAATTTGTTTACCGTCTGAAGTTAAATTATTCAATTCGAAATCTTTAAAAGAGTCATGCAAAGTATCGTCTAATGATAAAGTTAATAAATCAAAAGTATAATATCCAGTCAATGAGACTATAATAAAATTAGTTAAAAACAAATAAATTAATTCTTTTCTCATGACACACGCGAGTATTTATTATTGTATATTTATGCTAATTTTAAATTATCTTGATCTATAATGAAACCAAGAGTGAATAAGACATAAAATTATAGTAACCATATATCTTCATGTAATAAAAATATAATTCTGTCCTCTTATATATATATTATATTATATTATATTATATTATATTATATTATATTATATTTTATTTTATTTTATTTTATTTTATTTTGTTATGTTATTATAGTGCATTGTATGATCTTATCTTATCTTATATTTTAAATTCTTCTTTGGACATTGGCGGCTGATTCCAATTCTCGTTCTATTTAGCTATAATTACTTTTTTTTTATCAGAAAATCTCATAAACAATAAAATAATTAAAATTTTAGACACTTTTAGTAAACTCTCTTAACTTTCTTAACTATGTGATTTTTTTTTTCTAAAAATAATATATATCTTGATTTGTGCATGCTGCATACTGCATGAAAACAAACATTCATAAAAAAAATATATAAATCAAAAATTTTCAACAAAAAAAAAAAGAAAAGAACAGTAAAGAAGAGGAGGAAGAGAAAACAAAAAGAAAAATATTTTTTTTTTGTTGTTGTTTTTAAATGTGGAGAGACTAGTGAAACTACGTAGTAAACCCACAAGAAAAAAAAGAAAAACACACTATATCAATTAAAAATAATTTATCCATTCCACGGGGGCTACTCCAATAAATTACCAATACAAAATAAGTAATTTTTTTAAATAAAAATATTTTTTTTTGATTTACAGCCACTTTATTTTTATTTTTATTTTTATTTTTATTTTAATTTTAATTTTAATTTTGTTAAAAAAATCAATAATATGCAGATGTAAAATTACTGTAGTGATTTACAACTATAAGAACAACAATTTTACACGTTTTTGTTTAGTTTAAAGCATATTGCCGTAGCACCAAGACACATGTTTTTTCTTTTTTTTTTTTTTTATTTTTTTCAAATTGAAAAGGATTAAAGGATAAATTATTTTGTTTACAACGGGAATAAGGAAATTGCCATATTATCTATTATCATATAATGTTTAATATTAAAATGGATGAAAACAGGGCTTAAATGTTATAATTTAAATTATTTATCATAAAAACTAATCACTTATCCCAATTAGGAAACCACTTTAATTGTTGTTTAAAAAAAATATTGACAATAATAAACGTTTATTTTCGTCTTTTGAAATGGTTTGCCACACACACACACACACATCAATTTATTGTTTGTTGCTTTAATTAGTATATTTTACTAATTACTTTGCTAATTGTATATTAGACGTATGTAAGGTATGAAGAATAACGAATAGTTGTTATTTTAGAAGTATTTTTTAATCTTTATTAGAAATGAAATTTAATGTTAATCTAATGACTTGTTATTTCAAAACTTACATTTTATTTCTGCTTTAGTGTATGAATTTAGTTAAAGTATGATTATATGATATTATAAATTATAAAAAGTTTATCTCGTTTTTTTATACAATTACATTATAAAGCGATTCTTTGATTATAAAGTGTGAATTATTCTTGTATTTTCTGAATTAAGTATATCGTACTTCTACAATCTTGATACTCTAAAACTATATTTTTCTAATTCAAATTCACGATTTTAGATAATATATCTTTATGTCTTGTTTTTGTCTGCAGTTCTTTATGTATTAATTAAATAAATTCTAGTAAAGTGATGGACGGGCCGGAGGTGCTCATAATCCTAATGTATTTCTGGTTATTGTTACCTTATTTTTATCAATTGTTATTTATATAAATATTGTCTCTTTATATATCAATTGTTTTTCTAATGCTCAGTTTTAATTTACAGTTTTAATTCGAATCAATACAATTGAGTGATTATCATTGTAAATATAATTTCCTTATAATACTTT
>JAJMDZ010000051.1:28839-68394 GCA_030573835.1 Tetrapisispora taiwanensis (nom. inval.)
TTTATATTTATATATCTTCTTACTCTCTTTCCATATGGGAAAGAGATGAGGTTCATCAATTCATTATTGGGGTCTTTATATACCTTTTACTTTTGGATGGATTGTTCAACTCGACAACGATGTTGAACAAACCTATTCCTACAGTTGTATATATGAACATTACTAGTTACACTTAGAGATGTTCCTATAATAGCAATTTGTGTTTTGGGTGGCAAATATTATGATGATATTTGCACCCTCATCGATTCCCATTAAGGAAAGATGTAAACATTGCTATCGTATAAGTCACATTCTCTGTTTCAACACTTTATAATTTGGCAAGTTTAAAATCAATATTTATTTATATTCGTTAGAATAGTTATTTAAGTTAATAATGTCCTCCTTGTTGACAGTAGCAGCTGGAGTGACATTATTTTGGATGTTAGTGGTAGATTGATTCATATTGATCTAGCGTGGTATTGCAGGTGCATAATTCCTTATTTTATTATGTTATATATAATACATAAAATATAAATTATTTATAGATAATTTCAAGTTTTTCTTGATCTCAAAAACTTCTTCCTTCTATATTTTTTATGTCTACATCTTTCAGATCTTCCAGAGTCGTTTCTTTTTTCTATCTAACTAATCTATTTTTACCTTCTAGAATATCTTATTCAAGAACATATATTTTTTCCAACAATTTAGCATTAACGTATGTTACATCTTTTAACTTTTGATAAAATTTAATATTACCAACTTTTATGCCTTTTAAGCGGATTTTAAAATCAAATTTTTAGAAATTAAAAGCTTCTATGGCCAAGTTGGTAAGGCGCCACACTAGTAATGTGGAGATCATCAGTTCGACTCTGGTTGGAAGCATACTATTTTTTTTTTTGCTATTATATAGTATAACTATAATTAAAAATTAATAGCAAACGACGTTAAATTTAATATAATTAAATGTCTCTAATTATATTTCATGGAATTAAAATAATAGGTATAAAAAGATATTGTAAATTATTTTTTAGAATAGTTTTTATAATTCACTTTTCATTTTTTTTAATGTTTTTTTTGTAACAGTATAATAACATAATAATCAATTAACAATGTTAATCAAAAGTATTATTTTAATTTCTCAATTATTTTTTTTAATCAATGCTTCTTCAATTAATCATTTTAATGAAGTTGATAACTTAATGAATAAATGGATTAAAAAATTTAATATTAATGAAAATACTAATTTGCAAACATCAACTGAATTAAACTATAATATTATTCAATTAAATAATGATATTATCAACGATGCAATGGATTATTTAAAAAATAAAAGAAATGATATTCAAGATTTAAAATCTATTATTCCTTTAAATGAACAATTAAGTGGTTTTATAATCATTGAAGAGTGAAAAAAAAAAAACATTCACTATTTATTTTTTATATTTATATTTTATGTATTATACTTAAAAATTTATTTATTTTAAAACAATACCATTAATTTATCTTTTATTCACTAAAATATGTCCTTATTATTTATTCTTTTCTAATTAATTGAATTCATTGATTCATTTGTTCTTGATGGTGTCATCACTTTACTTTGAATATTTTGTTTTTCACATGAATTATTACAAGATGATTTATTACATTTTGGATTTTCTTTTGTTTCTTCTTCAAATAATATTGTACAGTTTTTTTCGCAAGACCATTTTTGTATTTTAGCCTTCTTTTGACAACATTCTGATTTTTCTGAAGTTTTAATTTCATTAAAATCTAATTCATATGATCCATTATTAAAATATATACTTGAATTAGATTTATCACCATTAAGTTTCCTTTTCATTGTAGTGACACTTGTGATTGGTATTGTGCTTTGAATTTCGAAATTACCTTTTGGCACTTTTAAACTTTTACAAACACAAATGAAATCTTTATTTTTTGGATCATTTGAAAATACACATGGACTATCTTGTTCCTCATCTTGAATGATTCCTTTAGATATTAAACCATCAACATTTACCATTTGTTTCTTTAAACTAACTGCATCCATTGGTTTAAAATTTGCAATTATATTATTTAAACTTGGGTCTTTAAATTTATTTGGATCCATTGTGTCAGGTGTTCTTGTTGGAGTAATAATTTCATTTTCTTTTTTAATTTCAATATTTTGTTTTGTTATAAATCCAGATTTCCATAAATCTAATTCCTTTTGTGCAATATCATAAACTAATTGTAATTTCTTATATTTTTCTTCCCAATCTAATATAGTGGCTTTTAAATTTTTAACTTCAACATCTAATTCTGAAATTTTACTTGTCTTTCTTTCTCTAAATGCACGTTGAGCTTTTCTATTTTGCATCAACTTTCTTAATTTCATTTCTTCTTCTGTTAAGACAATTTCATTTTCAACATTTTTTTTAGATTTTCTACCTGGTTTCAATCTATCACCAACGACCTTATCATTTACCATTTTAGTTCCACTCATTATGATTGTAGTTCTCCTTAAAAAAAAAATTTCAGATCAATTTCTTAAAAAATTCAATATTTTAATAGTATTATTAAGATTAATTACAATAAAAAAAGTATTTTTGTATAAGGAGAGATAAATTATTTAATTTTTTAATTGTCTATTTATAAAGATATAGATTAACATTAATAAAGTTTTATAAATTTTTAATTAAAATTACTAATGTCATATAGAACGTGAAAAAATTTTTTTTCTCTCAATAACATTTTATCGAACTGAAAAATAAAACATATATACTTGTTTTCTCAATCAGTTAAAAAACTATAATAAAATTAAATAAAACGTAGTAGAAAACGTTACGAATTTACGAATTTACGAATTTACGAATTTACCAATTTACCAATTTACGAAATTAATTAACATGTAATTTCCTACATACTTGGTTCAAGATTAAATTAGATTTTCTATTTAATTTAATCGGTCGGTAATTTATAATTAATTTATTAATATTACACGAACGTTCATTAGTTGAAATTATTTTACAAAAAATTTTCGAAATGAAAAAAAAAAGAAAAAAATTCTTTAACGATACGAAATTGAATACACCAAATACGAAACATTTGTTTTAGTATGATTTTATATGATATTGTAAAAATTAATCATAATTTAATTTATGACTTATATTATTGAGTAAATTTAGACATTATAAACAATGGTATAATTATATATATATGTATATATATAAATTTTTAAAGGTTTTTCTAACTTTTTACTTTATAGCATACCAAAATCAAGATGTCATCCAATGATATTGAAATTATTAAAACTAAACCTCCAAAAAATGTCGGTAAAGAACAATTTCAAAGAATAAATTATCTTTATCAAATATCAAATTATTGTCAAAAATCAAATTTAAACATTTCAAGATCTTATATTAATTTATTAGATTCTATCAGTAAAAAAACTAATACAAAAATTTCAACAAATATTAAGAGAACTTATTGTAAAAAATGTAAAAGATTAATTGATTATAATAATATCAATACATTTAAAATATTAAATAATAAAAAAAATAAGAAAAGTTTTAAAAATTCTAAAAATGATTTATTTATAATTAATTGTAAATGTGGTAATAAGAAAACGTTTCCCATCGGATTGAATAGAGATTATAAAACGTTTATCGAAAAAGATGATAATTTAATAGATATACCAAAATGATAATGAAATTAATTTAAAGCATTGTTATCTATACTGATTCATTCATCTATTGATTCATCATCAATAGATCTTCTAATAAGACATTGGTATTAATCTGTTTTGATTCAAATTAGAGAGAGATCATCTTTCTTTAAGAGAGATGGAATTTACCCGGAACAATGAGTTTTTCTACAATGGGATTAAGCGGGTAATACAGACAATGTATATTTGAATAATATTGTTCAAAATTACCCGAAGAAACAGTCGCAGGCGATACGATTTTTCTAAATACTTTGTTAATTATTTATTTTTTATTATGGAACAATTTTTTTATAATGAAATAATATATACATTTTATTATTTTGCCACCCATTAACTACTAGAACTATATAAACTTACACTTATAAAAGTAATTGTAATTGATAAGTAATTATTATAAAGTTATATAATAATAACAGTTATACATATTAGTTTTTATATATCAAATAAAGACATTATTTGATTCCATTTTATTTCAATTGTTCAATTGCATTGGTTTCTAGTTGTTGTTTTTTTTTAATCAAGGGAGACCAAATATATTTTAGAAAATTAAAAATTAATATAATAATTTAAATATGAGTGGTTACGATAGAGCTTTATCCATTTTCTCTCCAGATGGTCATATTTTTCAAGTTGAATATGCTTTAGAAGCTGTCAAGAGAGGTACTTGTTCAGTTGGTATTAAAGGTGCCGATTGTGTTGTTTTAGGTTGTGAAAGAAGATCTACTTTAAAATTACAAGATACAAGAATTACACCTTCTAAAATTTCTAAAATTGATAATCATATTATACTTTCGTTTTCAGGTTTAAATGCCGATTCTAGAATTTTAATTGAAAAGGCAAGAGTTGAAGCACAAAGTCATAAATTGACTCTTGAAGATCCTGTTTCTGTTGAATATTTAACTCGTTACATTGCAGGTGTTCAACAAAGATATACACAATCAGGTGGTGTTAGACCATTCGGTATTTCTACTTTAATCGCTGGTTTCGATCCAAATGATGATGAACCAAAATTATATCAAACAGAACCTTCAGGTATTTATTCTTCTTGGACAGCTCAAACAATTGGTAGAAACTCAAAGACAGTAAGAGAATTCTTAGAAAATAATTATAATAAAGATGAACCACCAAAGAATACAGAAGACTGTATTAAATTAACAGTGAAATCATTATTAGAAGTAGTGCAAACAGGTGCTAAAAATATTGAAATCACTGTAGTTAAGAAAAATAATGAAATCATAGCCTTAGATAATGAAGAAATTGATAAATATGTTCAAGAAATTGAACAAGAAAAGAAACAACAACAAGAAGAAGAAAAGAAGAAGAAGAAATCAACTTCTGCATAAATTTTACATAAATGAATAATTAAAAAAAGAAAAAAAGAAATAATAATAATTTATATATAGATTGAATATGTATAAATAAGTCATATATTAATAAACATATAACCCCATAAACTAGAACAATGTGTATTTGTTATAAGATTATATTTAGAAATAATCATTCTTTTATTGAATTTATGTACAAAATCTCTCTTATTTTTTTTTTTTTTTTTGATGCCTTTTAATTTTGAGCGTCTCTAATTTTAAGAGCGTCACTAAATAATTTAGAATTAATTTTTGTGAAAAGTAATGATATATATCAATATATGTAAGTAAGGTGGATTTAATTTATTCTTAATATGTATTTCTAAATAAATTATGCATTGATAATAGTTAAATAATTATTCATAAATCAAATAAAATGTCATTACCACCAACTATTGTTGATGATTTTAATGAATTATATGAAATTCAAAGAATATGGCAAAATTCAAATATTAAAGAAGAAAAATCTTTAACTTATAGAAATGATGAATTTTCTGATAGGGGTTTTAGTACATTGGACACATTTGATTCAAATTATAAAGATTTTTTAACTAATGGTACAAATTCTAATGATACTTTTTCTAAAAGTAATAAAGAAAGAAAAAGAGATAAAATTAATTTAAAAGTACAAGAGTTCAAAGAAAAATTTAAAAATAATTTTAATAGAATTAAACATGATAGAACATCAAATAAAAAAAAATTTATTAAAAAAAATATTAAAAATTATAAACATGATAATGAGAAAAGTTATAGTAATATAAATAATGATATTAAAAATGAACCGTTTGCTGAATGTAAAAAAATTATAATGCTAAATGAAGTACCACCTGAGCCGATTGATATTGAATTTATAATGGATATCGAATGATTAGGAAAAGAAAGCTTTGCCTTCTCTAATTTGTTAAATATGTTACTATAATTTATTTGCTATTGTTTTCATTAAACTGATATCTAAAGAAACAACAAAACAAAACAAAAAGAAGAATATATATATAATTTTGTAGAATATTATTTTTTAAAGAATTTAATTTGTATTTTTTAATTTAATTTCATTTAATAATTCATTTGATTTTTGTTCATTAATTTTTTCAATTCTTTGTTTCCAATATTTATTTTCAATCTTTAAATCATCAATTTTATTATTTAATTTATTAATTTTTTCATTCATAATTTTTAAATTTTTTCTAGTCTCTTGTACTTTTAATTTCTTACGTTGTCTAAATCTTGCACTTGCTTCAATATTTTTTTTCCTTTTCTCTAATAATAATTCTTCTGGGCTCTTTTCTTTTCTATTTTTTTCAATTAATAAATTTAAATTAATTAAATCAATGTTACCATCATTATTACCATTTAATTCGGGATCAATTACATTAAGTGACCTTGGTATTGAATTATTATAATCAATATTTTTTTTTTTTATACTATTTTTATTTAATACATCGATAATTTCTTTTGAATTCTCATTATTTATAATTAATAACGATAGTAATTGTGAACCTAATTCTGAATTATTTTTAATTAAATCATTTAATTTATTTGAAATTCCAGTATTTTTTGAATCTAATAATTCCGACATCCTTATATTCGCTATACTTTTTGTTTTTCTCTATTAACAATAACTCAAAAAAAAATCTTATAATAATCAATGGAGACAATACAAATAATATGCTCAAATAATATTCTCAATATATACATATATATATATATATATCTATAGATTAATTGATTTATTTATATACTATCCAACATACTCAATTCATGAAACAATGAAACTGTTAAGTTTTATATAAAATAAATTAACTCAATTGATAAATTATAAGATCATATGACATTTCTTAAAATACATCAGGTTGCCAAGACAATCAGAAATGATTCGTGTGTTCTTCGATTACGAAACTAAAGAATAATTTTATCTCACACAATTTCGACATTTCTTTTCAATAGAATAATCCACCACCACAATCTCCTTAAAAAATCTCAAGACTTAACATTTTATATAAAAACTGTGTAACAAGCATAAATTTATAGGAACGTTAAAGATATTTTGAAAATAAATATGTTATCCTAACTATCTCACATTATCATCAATAGTTGTGGCTTAAAAAACTATAAACAAATCAATCATTTTTAAATAAATAAAAAATCACTATCTTAAAAAAAATATTTATTAAAATTTAAGGTAACTGTGTAACTGTGTAAAATATATGATTAATGTATTGGTTATATGTTTACAAATAATTTTTTTGCTCAAAGATAAAAGGTATTATAGCTATGACTAAAAAGAAAAAGAATACTCAACACGTAACAAGGTAAAAAACTGTGGGATTTTTTTAAATAATATTGAAAAAAATAAATAATATCATAATCTTAAAATGGTAACAACCGGACACCGGGTAAACTGTCTTTATAAATTTATAATTTTTAGATTAAATATATAAAATAAGTATATAAATGTATCTAATAGTTTCATTCTTTGTATTTATCGAATGCTGTGATTAAATCATTTTTAGAGAATTGAATCACTGTACCTTGATAATGTTTATCAACTAATGTGTATAATCTTAAATACAATGAAACTGTTTCACCTTGAATACTTGACCATAATTTATTGCATAAAGAAATACCAAAATCTTTATCATTATTAATTAATTGTTTGATCATTTCTTCATGTAATGTTTTAACTAATAATTCGATTTCTTGTGAGGTGTATGATGATAATATATTATCTAAATTTTGCTTACTGTAAACTGCCCATCTTGATGGGTTTATTAATATATTACCATTTTGATTCTTTTCTGCATTTAATATTATTGATGTGGCTCCATTAACAAATGATGTTAATTTTGGTATCATTTGTTGTAATAAAAATTTTGCATATCTTGTCTTTTCTTGATCAAATACTTGTTTGGATTTTATTATTGGTTTATCAAATACAAATTTATTTGTATCTAATGATACTATTGGTAACATTTCTCTTAACCAATACGAATTTAATAATAATGTAATTGTTTTATTAATATCAGTATTTTTATCATCTTGAATTTCATTGTTGTTTGTTATTGTATTGGTACATGTACTATTCTTTGATAAGATTTCTGTAACAGTAATGCTGATTCTTTCAAATGATGTAATAACAATTTCATTAATATTATAATTTACAATATTTTTATCAATTGTATTATCATCTTTTAATTCATTAAATACAAATGTAATTAATGATGATGAATTTTTGATAAATATTGGTAATGATAAAATTGCTGGACTTATGCTATTTACATTATTACTATTAACATTTAATAAGATTCTTTCATAATAAACTGATCTATCATCAATAAATTCTGACCAAAATTGTTTAACTGTTGTAGATATTCTTGTTAAAAATGTTAATAAGAAATCTTGATTTGATGATTCGATTTTTTTAATTTTAATCTCTAAATATAATAAAATTGATGGTATTATGGTTTTATCTAAATTGAGGACTCTTTGAATTTCAGTTGAGAATTTAGAAAGAATTGGATTAAAAATTTTAGAGACTAAATTGGCTCTTGTGATACTTGAATCTCTATCGGTTGAAACTCCTCTTAAAGCTTTCAAAGAATTCATATTAGCATTAGATTCATTATGTTCTTTTAAATATTCATCAAAATCTTTAGAATCAGAAATATGGAAAAAATCGTCAATAAAATTTTGATAAACAACACATAAATTCTCAATAGAATTTATAGATTCCATAAATGCACTCATGAATATTGATGCCTTTGGAATATCGATTGTTAATTTTTTATGTTCTTGATAATATTTCCATTGTTTTAAAAATGATTCTTCTTGTCTGTGGTTTAATGGTGTATTCTCGATTTCATTTTGATAATCGCTCAATTTACCACCTAATTTTTTAATGACTTTATTAAATCTAGTGTCATAAACTGGTTCAATTATTTCATTCCATTTATCAATAATATTATCATATGAATCTGGTGAAATAATCTTACAAAATGATGTTAACGATGAAAAAATTAAAATTCTATTCAAAATAGTAGCTAATTGATCATCAGAAGAAATTTCAGTATGGAAACTTTCAAACTTTCTAGTTAACTCTTGTTCAACTCTTTGTAAAAATACAGTTGTGACCTTTTCATAAGCTTTTCTTCTTGGACTTAGGGCTTGCATCTTACCTAAATCAGTAGAGTCAGTTTTATTAGGTGAATGAGATAATTCATTGTCTGATTGACCTTTGATTGCAATAATAGCTTTGTATAAACCTTCTAATTGTAATTCGATTCTTGGTAAATTTCTTTCACTAATTGGAGAACTTACTAATTCATTCAAAGCATTTTCATTCAAAGACACTGAATTTAATAATTCTGTTAATAACTTCCATAATACTTTCTTATTAGAACTTTCAACTTGTAAACCATTCTTTTGACATTCAACATAATTAATATCACCAGATAAATTGTTCATTTCCATTAAAAATAATGAAAAGATTGGTAATATTTTTTCACATTCGATATCTAAATTGCTTTCATTTTCTTTGATAGTTGGATCATCTTTTTCTAATAAAACTAAGTCATTATTGAAAGTGTACTTAATTTCTGATAACTCGTTATCGATTCTTTGGATAACATTATCGGTATCATCATCTAATTCCCAATTTATATCTAATAATATTTCTTCTAATGCTTGATCATCAACTTCTAGAGGAGCTTGTGAAGCATTTTTAGATTCCCCATTATTCTTCTCATTGTCATTGTCTTCCATTGTAGAAAAGTTGCTGACCAAAGGAGCTTCTTCTTGAATTGTTGAAACCGCATGATATTTATGATCATTTGATTGATCATTATAATTTTGTTCTTCTGAGAAATCTTCTCGAAATTTATTTTGAACATCTTCATCCATCATTCTACTATATCTAATCTCATCGCCTTGTTCGAATGATGCATCATTTGTATCTTCAAAAGTTTCTTCTAAATCAGTGTCACCAGAATCGTTCACAACTCTGTATGCAGGTTTATTAGGGGATGAACCATTAGATATATGTGATGAAGCGTAATTATTTACTGGGTTAGTTCCAACAGTTTCTGGTTCTTCATTTAAATCTAGTTCATTTCTGTAATCATCAAGTATGTCTTCGTTATCATCTTCGTTATTATCATTATACATGTCTAAAACATTGTCACTTTCAACTTCAACAGTATTTTTATTATATGATGGAATAGCTAATGGTTGAGTTTCTTCATCATCATCGTCATCAGAATAAAATACTTTATTACCATTATTTTCAGAGAGGGCAGCATTTAAATCCTCTAGCATGTTATCATGTTTTACAAGTTGATCATAGTTTTCTTGGTCTGCATCTACTGGTTGTGGAGTTGATACTTGATAAACTTCAGCTTCATGTAAAGGTTGTTCTTTGACTTGATTTTGATTATAGTTTATAGATTGTGGTGCTAATGCGGGAGTATATTGTTTATTTAATTGATTGATTGTAGAGCTGCTAGAATAAGGAGCTTTATTCAGAGAATTTCTTTCGGGAGAAGTAGATTTATTTTTCGAATTATCTATTGAAGTTGGAGCCATCTGTGATGGATTAGTATCATAGTTATTATAAGATTCTGATTCATGTTGGTATCTATCTGGAGATCTTTGAGATGGGTATCCATAACTAACTTTTGCGGTAGGGCTCATATTATGATCATCATAATGTTGATCTTGGTTATATTGATCATCATTTTGATAATATTGTTGTTGTTGTTCTAATTTTTGTTGTTCTAATTGCTGCTGTTGTTGTTGCAACTGTTGCTGTTGTAATTGTTGTTGTTGTAATTGTTGCTGCTGTTGTAATTGTTGCTGATGTTGTAATTGTTGCTGCTGTTGTAATTGTTGTTGATCTTGTTGTTGTTGTTGTAGTTGTTGCTGCTGTTGTAATTGTTGTTGATCTTGTTGTTCAGTTTCTTGTGTATGGATAACTGCTCTTTGATAAGATTTTTCATCCAAATAAAATAGACTTAAATCCCAATTAACTAATTCAGGAACATGACCACTAAAGGCTTGTAAATAAATTTTAACTAAAGATTTTATAAAGACCAACCTTTCCTTTGAAGAATTTGTTTCCCAATAATATTTTTTACCAATTGTTAATAAGAAACCTTCATTAATCTCTTCATCTCTTTCGATTCTTGTCAGGGCTTTTAGATCCCAAGTTCTACCAATTTGGAAAGAACCATCAGAATTTTCTCTTGCTTTATGAATTTGAATTAAATCTTTATTTTCAGCTTTTGAACTTAAAATCAAACATCTTTTCTTCTTTTGATCCAACTTAATTGGACCAACAGGTCTTGAAGAAGGGAATTTTGCATCTTCAATGATTCTAACATGAGTAATATAATTATTTGGTTGTGCATTTGGATTTTTACTATTATTTGTAAAACAATATTGAATAATATTTCTTCTGTCTCTATCGTATTGTTCAGCTAAAAAATTTGAATTTGTTGAAGAGTTTGAAACATTTCTTTTATGTGTATTATTATTTTCAATAGTAACAGGAGGAGTCGAACCAATGCTTTTATTTTTTTGATGAGAATGAGTATTTTTCAAACTATTTTTCGATTGATCTCTTTTATGACCTTTATCGATTGAATTTTTCTTAAATGGAGATTTTGGACCAGCCATCATTCAAAGTAAATATATTAATTGATCTATTTATTTGTCTTAACTACTTTAAAAATAAAATTAAAAATTAACTTTTTAATTGATGGTCGATTTATTTATAGGGGTATAAATCAATTGAATAATTATTTCATGTAAATAATTTGAATATTTAAATACAATAAAGTTTTAAATAAAGTAATTATAACACAAATAAAATTAAAATAAACTTAAATCAATCATAAAAAAAAGGATAAACGAGATAACTATAATAAAAAGCAAAAAAAACTATGATATTATTCATTAATTATGTATTTACTGTTTTAATTTTTCAATATTTTTTCTTCAATTTTAAATTTCGAAATTTTTTGAAAAAGAATGATTTCGAATTGATTTTATTATGGAGAATGTAATAATATTAAAGGTTTTTAATATTTTAAAATTATAAAATATTTTATGTTTTATAAGTTTTATATGAGATATAATTATATGTACCATTGTGTAAGATGGATACAATAATAATTTAATGTAATATAGGATGTAATGATAGTATATATTCTTGTATATATTCAAATTTATTCAAATATAATATATATATAGTTTACCCTACCTTGTTTCTAATCTAATTTGTACAGATATTTCGAAAAATTTTCGTTTTATTATTAAGTAATACAAGATGTTAAATATGCTTTTGTTATATTGATGATATAAGGTTCTGGTTTTAATATATGTATTGTCTTATATAGGTTATATATATATATATATATATATATATATTTAGTATCTCACTAATTAATATTATTATACTATTGTTTTAATTGATTTATAAATATAACGTAAACATAAACGAATAACAAATAAAAAATGGATTTCAACGGCTTAGCTCAACAATTTACTGAATTTTACTACAATCAATTTGATTCTGATAGATCTCAATTAGGTAACTTATATAGAGATGAATCTATGTTAACTTTCGAAACTACTCAATTACAAGGTACTAAGAATATTGTTGAAAAATTAACTTCTTTACCTTTCCAAAAAGTTACTCACAGAATTACTACTTTAGATGCTCAGCCAGCTTCTCCAAATGGTGATGTTTTAGTTATGATCACTGGTGATTTATTAATTGATGAAGAACAAAATGCACAAAGATTTTCTCAAGTTTTCCATTTGATCCCAGAAGGTTCTTCTTATTATGTCTTTAATGACATCTTCAGATTAAACTATTCTGCTTAGATAAATATATATATATAAATAAGATAAATATATAATAATAAACTTATTAATAATAAGATATAATATTCAATTATTTTTAATGTTAATTTTTTCCTCTTTATACATAAGCTGTTCTATTATTTTTATGTTTACATAGTAACTTTATTTTGTAGGCGGTTAGACTATAAAATTCTAAATTTATTAAAAATATAATATATATTCAAAGGATAGTTTTAATAATAAGTTTACTTGATTATTCTTTGATATTAAGTAGGTCAATGGAAAAATAAGTTAAGTAATTTGTAGTTACTTGAATTGAAATTCTTTTTCTACATAGATGGTAGTTGATTCAAATTTAATTACAAAATGGTTATTCACAAGAAGAGTTAAAAATATTAATGATATTGCGTTAAAAGAAAATATTGATGATGATGAATTAGTTGATAGAAATGATTTAAATGAAAATATCGAAGATAGTGAATCAATTGATGAAAATGATTTAAGTGAAAATATTGAAGATGATGAAGTAGTTAATGATAATAATTTGGATCAAAATATTGGAAATGAAGAAATACTTAATGATAATGATTTTACTGCTCAATTAAGAAATGTTCTTAATGGTTTTAATAATTTTTTAGAACGTTCACATGATGATGATGAAGATTCATTGGGTTATTCTGAAGTTTCATCGGATGAATATGAAGATCCTTTGGATGATTTTGAAGATTCCTTTAATGATTATTATAATTTTGAAACCTTAAAAGTTGAAACTGATATTTTATATTTGAAAGATAATAAAAAGATTCCAAAAGAATTTAGTGACTTAATAATAAATTCATCGAAGGAATACATGCATATTTTAGAAAATCTGTCAATCACAACAAATTTTAAATCAAATTATAATGATATATATGATGAATTTATAACGAAAGTTAAATATGAATCAGTCAATAGAGAACCAGTGCTTTCAAATACAAGAATACAGAATCCTTCAGAATTATTATTACCTCCAAATGAACGTTTATTAATTGAAGAGTTTGGAAATGATATAACAGAAATGCCTCGCCAACAGGATCCTCTAAATTGTTATGGTAATAAATTTTGCACTTATAAGAACTACTGTTTCACCTCAAGTAGAGGTGAGATTTTAATTTTTAACCTTGATCAATTAATTGAAGGAGACCATTCATGGATCAGTGTTGATATTAATAAATATTATCGATCAAAAGAATTTACTAAAATGTATGATGATATAGGAATGAGTGCATTTTCTCCAAATAATATAAACATGGAAATAGATGAAGAAACTAATTTTAGAACGGAAATGAGAGCCAATGAAAATATAACTTTTATGAAGGTAACAAAATTAATGAATATCGATGTACTTTGTGTTGTGTCAGAACTGTGTCATGCCTTTATTATTAGTATACCTGAGCTTTTAGAAGAAATAAACGATCAAATGGATGATATGGTACAAGATAAGTTTTATATTTGTGATATTGAACCGAGCAATTTGAATATCTGGATATTCAAAGTTGTGGAAAGTTGTTGGAGTATTGATATTTATAATAATTACGATGACCGTTTAGCATTTATTGCCATCGGACATAATGCACCTGGTATTACTGTTTTTGCAGTACCATTTGAAAAATTTACTAACCAAAAAAACGACGAAACTTTAAATACAAATAGAGAAACGATTACTCAAGATATTGCTTGTGGACATAATATACCTTGTTTGAATTTTGTTCCAAATAATATAGATTCTGAAGGTAATATCACATTGGCATTTGCATCCATTTTTGGCAATGTATCAACAATAAAGATTAAAGTTGATGAACAAAGTAAAATGATGAAATCTAACTTATATGATACCCAATATTTTAATGAATACTGTTGGAATATTATTAACTTGAGTGCAAAAGATTTCTTGAGTGTACCTAAATTTGAATTTTTAACGTTAAACTATCAAGAAAATTATAAAACTTCAATTTTAAGTTCAATTTATCAAGATAGTAAGTTAACGGGATATATGCCTTCTAATCCAATAATATCTGATAATTTAGGTATAGGTACTCTGACCACTCAAGTGCCAGTGCCAGTTGCGAACATTTCACATAGAAGATTGGGTTATCAAGATACAGAACTAAATCTACGGTTTACATGTTATGATCGTAAAGGATTGATCACGAGTGCAAAAGTTAAACTTGGTATGGAATTGGCATACGATCCACTTAGTGAGTATATTGATTATAATTATGATCATAGTATAACTTGGGATGATAAAGTTGACTATTCAAGAATAAATCAACAAATAACTCATTATTCGCCATTTTGCGAATCGACTTTGTTTGATTTTGATAATAAATTTAATCAAGTTTTTGAGAAATGGTTGGATTCAAATGAAGAAATAAACAATGAACAAAATAATAAATATAATAGAAAGCAATTAAGCTCGCTAAGACAGTGCACATTCTCATTTTCAGATAATTATGATGAATCAGGTATGGACTCTTTCAATGATTTTAGTTTGCTTGAACAAGCTATTAATATTGATCACCAACAAAAATCTAAAAAAAAGCAAATTTTATTTTTATCCAAAAATTTGTATAGTGTTAACAATATACAAAGACGTGAATTTACTAAGACCTACGTAGTTGATGAGGTTACTAAATATAAATTTGTACAAAAAGAACTTCAGATTGATTTACATTCAAAAAACGTTATTAAGTTATTAACTGAATTTGTTGATGAGGAAAAATCATTCGAATCCCTGAAAGGTTATGAACTTAAAGAATTTAATCATGACTTTTTATTAGTGACAACTAAAAATAGAATATATTTAATGAAGACGCATCCATTATTAGTAACATCATTTACTGCTGATGTTATTTTTCCAATTAAAGATATGTCATTTTGTAATTGTAAAAATTCATTTTTAGGTATTCATGGTCTCAAATTCGTATTACATTTGAAAGAAATGAATGCGGTAGTTGTTGCATCGCCAGTTGGTCTGATATCCTTATTGAGATTAACTGAATATAAAGGTCTTTATTCATTTAGACAAGAGTATATTATAGGTTGGGAAGTTCAAGATCCAAGAAGTACTGAGCGAGACAATTTCCACTGTATTTATGATACTTTCTTAAGAGGGGTACAAGGTAATAGTAACTATTGTATGACCGATGATTTATATCTTCCATTAACAAGTATTTTAGGTATAGATTATAGCTACATACCTGGAGATCAAACACGTGGATATGAACCTTACATTATATTATATGTATATTACGATAGGTTCATTCGTAGATATAAGATTTCAATTAACACTGAATCCAATATTCCAATATAGGTACAGTAAAATCTTGATAATGATTATTGTACCTAATTAATTTGAGTTTGTGGAACGCTATATATTGTAAGTTTTAGTTTTACAAATATTTAGATCGCATTTTAATAAATATATTATGATTATGATTATGATTATAAAGTATTGATATTATGTTAGGATATCTATTACCCAGCCTTTTATTATTTTGTACGAATTTGTTATGTTTTTTTTCGAACGACAATGAAAATAATTTGTTTTTGGAAATTTAAAATACTATGTGTTTGGAAAAAAAAGGATAATTAAAGGAAGAGATAAAAAAAAAAAGATCTAGGAAATATAAAGAGAAGAGATGTTTATATAAAGTTTATAGTTTTCATAAGTAGGACTAAATAGAAATTTTTCAAAAAAAAGGTTAATATTATAAGTAAAGAAGATAATATAATAATGTCTGAAGAAATTCCAGTTATCCCTAAAAGACCAGTTAGAAGACAAACAGAATCAGAATTACCAGTTAATGATGATATAAGAGAAACCAATAATGATGAAACTCCCAGTATACCAAAAGTTAGACCAATATTGAAATCCAAAACAGAGTCATCTCTTCAAGTGATTTCAGGAGATGATGTATTACCTAATATTCCAATGAGAAGACCAGTCAAGACCTCGACTACAGAAGATTTAAATGCATTAATTGATAGTACCACTGAACAATTGCATGAAATTGAAGAAATGGTAAAACCAAATTTAGAAATTAATAGTTCTAAGGTTGAAGAACCGGTTGAAGAGCCGGTTGTTCCTAGAAGACCAACTAAAAATGTTAACAAGAATGAAATGGCTAATATTGTAAAATCCGAAGTAGATATTAATGATGAAGTTAATGATGAACCTATAATTCCCAGAAGACCTATTAAAGAAGAAATAAAACCATTTGAAGAATCGAATAATGAGTCTGAAGAAACTGTAGTTAAAGATGAGAATATTGAAGAACCTATAATTCCAAAAAGACCTATTAAGGAACAAAATGAATTAGTTCAAGAGACCGATGAGGTTGAAACAAAAGAAGAGATTGTTGGTGAAATTAATGATGAACCTGTTATTCCAAGAAGACCAACAAAGGAAACCAGTGAACCATCTAATGAACCATCTAATGAACCATCTAATGAACCTCAAGAGACAGAACCAATAGTTCCTGATAGACCAAAGAAAATTTCACCACCACCAGTTCCTAAGAAACCATCTAGCAGAATAGCAGCATTTCAAAAAATGATTGAAGAACAGCAGTTACAAAATTTACAAACAAGAAATATTAGTCAAGAACAAATCAATGAAGAAATTAATTCTAGCACGACAAATGACACTGATTTAAAAAAAATCAATAGTATTAGTGGAAAAGCACAACAATTAAATGGATTATTTGCATTACCAGGAATGATGCCAGTTGGTGGAATACCGCAATCATTAGTTAAAAAATTACAACCAGTTAATGATAAGAACTCTGAAGAAACTGCTACTAGCAGTAATAGTAAATCACGTAGAGGTAAAGGACCAAGAGGCCGTAAATTACCTAAAGAGGTAGCTAATGTTGAAAAAATCAATGTAGTTGAACATACAAATGAGATTGAAATAATAGAAATGTGGAGTTTTTCAATAACTAAGCCAATTGAAATTCAAGAAATTCAAGAAATTGGAGATGTTGGAGAAATTGGAGAAATTGGAGAAATTGGAGAAGACGTTCATGAAGTTCAAGATGATGACATTGAAGATAGAGATCAATTAGAATTAACAGAAACATTAGAAAAAGATCTTGAAGAAGAGATTGAAAATCATATGCAACAAGAAATATTATCACAAGAAGAAATATTGTAACTTAAATAGTACAGTGTATATATAAATAGGATAATCTTTAATAAAATATTACACAATTTTATAAACTATAAAACTACACAATTGAGTCAATTTTTTAATTGTACACTACAATTCCTTATATAACATTTCATTACCTAATTAAGTAAATAATTATATTTATGCATAAAACCAACAAATTGTTTAATCCCTTAATATAAAAGGAATCTAGATTTAATTTTAATAGGGTAAAAATCCTTGGCCTTTTTTTTATTATTATTTTTTAATTATTTATTAATAAAAATTCAATTTGTTGAACTGATATAATTATAACTACACTATGAATTCCATGTACAAAACATATACATATGTGATTTACATTTAATGGCATGATACAAAATATATGTCAGTGAATTCGGTGTCTTTTTTATTTATTTTTTACTCCAATTTTTTTTTTTTCATTCAACATAATTAATTTGACAAGTGTATATGACCATAAATCTCGTATTATTTGGTAATGTCTTTTTTTTTGTTGAATTTCATTTTTGCTTTCTCTTTTCTTTTTTTGTTGAATTTCATTTTTTGTTTTTTTTCATTATTTTATCTTTTTGGTTCATGTGTTTATTAATATATTTTCATATTAATATGTAAATCATTTTTTCTTCAGTGTGTGTATCGTTGTTTCGTTGTTTTTATTTGAATAATGAAAATAAATTTATGGCGTCGGTTTCTTTTGTTTTTATTCGATTTTAATAATTGAAGATTTACCTATAACTAATAGTTTCTTTTTTTTTTATATTTCAAGTTTTATAAATTTTTTTAATATAAATAACTAGATATTTTTTGTTTTAAGATATCTAAAAATATATATCAATTCTTATCATTTTAATTTATTATTTCTTGTTAATACCTTCATACTATACCCAAACGCATATCCTTCTGCAAATACATTCACTTTATATACAAAATATCTTTAATACAATGGTTAACACTAAATACGTCTTATTAGCTGCTTTAGCTGCCTACGTTTCTGCTTCTGATGAACAAGCTGCTGAAATTCAAGTTTTGATTAACGATATTAACAGTAACTTACAACAATATTTATCTGGTATTGCCGCCGGTACTATTACTATTCCAACTGATTTATTAAGTTTATATGAAGTTTATGCTGCTGACAGTACTAACAGTGATTACACTACTTTATTCACTGCTATTAACACCAGTGAGTTGATGTCTGTCATTACTAACTTACCATGGTACTCTTCTAGATTAGAATCTCAAATTGAATCTATTGAAGCTGCCTACGCTGTCTCTGCTTCTGTTTCAGGTGTCTCCTCAGCCTCTGCTGCTGTCTCCTCAGCTTCTTCTGCTGTTTCCTCAGCTTCTTCTGCTGTTTCCTCAGCTTCTTCTGCTGTCTCTTCTGCTTCCGCTGCTGCTTCTTCTTCTGCTGCTGCTTCTTCCTCTTCCCACGCTTCTTCTTCTGCTGCTGCATCATCCTCTTCTCACGCTTCCTCTTCTGCTGCTGCCTCTTCCTCTTCCCACGCTTCCTCTTCTGCTGCTGCATCATCCTCGTCTCACGCTTCCTCTTCTGCTGCTTCTTCTTCAAGCTCTTCTTCTACCTCCAACGGTGCTAACGCTATCAACGTCGGTTTAGGTGCTGGTTTAGCTGCTGTCGCTGCTTTATTAATCTAAATTGATTAAATAATAAAATATTATTTTTATATTTTAGGAAAGAAAATAATATTACAATTTAAATTATAAAAGAAATGAGTAAATGAGAGAAAAATAAAAATGAATAAAAACATAAATGAAGAATATATATAACAAATTAATGACGGAAACTAGTCTATAAAAAAGAACTTTATTGATTTTCTGGTTATCAAAGACGATTAATATTAATATATATTAACAAATATATATAATTAACTGTAGATATATATTGGACTTGTGTTATTAATGAAAATAAAAAAAATAGATCTATTTATTAAACTATTGTGTTAGTAATTTTAATCGTCTCTTTGTCAAGTGCCAACCTCAATAACATCGATTCTTACTTTCCACTGATCGACCATAGTATTATTCAAGAACTTTTGAAAACACACACATATATATATAGTAATAATTTTAATTAATAAGCATTATACTTTTAATCTATAAAATCTATAATATCTCTATAAGTTGATATATTTAAAGAAAATATTTTTCTATTGTAAAGTTTATTCAGGAACATTCATAATTAAAATAATAATAATTCATCCCTCTATATTGGATTTGTTTATCTATTAATGTTGTTGGTATTGTCGAATTTCATAATTCTATATTCTTATACTGGAATTTTAAATCACTTATAAGAATAAAGCACATAAGGCAACGGCGAAAGAACCGAAGCTGACACCGTACTTCATAGCACCGTTAGAGTTGACTTGAACGGTTGGGACAGATGAAGTAGCATGAGCAGATGAAGTGGCTTGTAATAAAGTGGTGACGGTAGTGCCGTTGCTGTCAGTGACAGTAGTAGTTTTGTCGTTTTCATTGGCAGCCTTAGCAGCAGAAGAGGTCTTAGCAACGGTAGCAACAGATTCAACTTCAGTACATTTGTTTTCGTCACAGCTGGTGATAGTAACTAAAGTGGTAGTGTAATCATCAATGGTCTTAGTTGTGTATAATGTAACTGGAGAAGCAGTGGTTTCACCTGGGTTGGTAGTAGAGGTGGTTTCACATGGAACAATGGTGGTTTCTTTAACGGTACTGTGGATAGTCTTGGTGATAGTAACATCTTCGACAATTTCGGTACAAGCATGGTCATCGCAGCTAGTAATAGTAGCTAAAGTTGTAGAAAGGTCGGTGATGGTAACAACGGTGGCACCAGATTCATTAGCAGAAGTGGTGGAGTTGGAAACAACAGCGTCGGTGGAAGAAACAGAAGAAACGTCAGAGACAGAAGAGACAGCAGAGACACCGGAGGATACAGCGGCGTCAGAGGATACAGCGGCGTCAGAGGATACAACGGCAGCAGAAGAAGTTTCAACAGCAGTAGAAGAAGTTTCAACAGAAGCAGAAACATTGGCAACTTCAGAAGAATCGGAGCTAGAACATAAAGTGACAGTTTCTTCGACAACAGTTGAAGAAGTAGAAGTTTCAGTAACAACAGCTTCACTGATGGAGACTTCATCAGAAACAGTAGAGTATGTGGAAGTTTCAGTAGTAGAAGTGGAGGTGGCAACAACTGCAGAAGAGGTGGCAACAACTGCAGAAGAGGTGGCAACAACTGCAGAAGAGGTGGCAACAACTGCAGAAGAGGTGGCAACAACTGCAGAAGAGGTGGCAACAACTGCAGAAGAGGTGGCAGCTGGAGCATCAGTAGAAGAAGATGAAGAGACAATGTTTTCATCATTTGTGTCAATACCAGCAGCAAGTAAAGCAGCAGAGATAGCAGTTTCTAATCTGGAAGAGTACCATGGAACACCAGTTAACATGAAAGAAACTTCAGATTCATCAATGGTGGAGAAAAAGGTAGTGTAACTAACAGTGTTACCTAAAGCGATTTGAATGTAAGCAGACATAATTTCAGCTGGGAAAGCTTGACCTGGGTTAGCTTCTTGCATAGAGATATATTGGTCCATGTTACTGATAATATCAGACATGTAGACTTCTAATTCAACAACGGCAGCAGCAGAGTGGTCATAAGCGGAGGCGGTAGCAGCGGCACCGGCTAATAAAGCAATCTTGGAGAATTTCATTCTTAATTATTTATGGTAGCTTTTGTTTGGTTTAATTGAATATTTTATATCAATAATAGTAAGAATTTTTTAAAATCAAAATTGAAGAAAGGAGTGAAAATAAATATAAATAATTATTAAGTAATTTTTATTTAATTTATATATGAAAAATTATTCAAACAGAAAATGATAAAATAATAATAAAGAGAATCAAAATTGATTGAGTTATTATTTCTTTTTAAATTTTAATCGTATAGTTTACAATTATGATAATAACATTTATGAAATTCACCAAATTTCAAAATTATTTATTGTATTTTAATAAGAGTGACAGTAGTGCAATAGTTCATAAATGGACTCGAAAATACATCCATTGATTATATTTCGTGATTTTTGTTGATATATTAGGTAATTTGATAATAATATTTTAAATTTTAATAATATCACATCTATTTTTAGTTGGCTGCATTTTTTCTAATGAAATGATATATGTTGGTGATATCTTCTGAGAAACCGTTGGGTGAAAAGTTACTGATGCCTGATCTTTACAGACAATTGAGTTGTTACAACCATTGCATAATTCTATTATATCTTATTATTAAGACCAATTGTCTTCCTCCCATGAGCTCTCTCCTCTGGTTCACTTGTAAAACCTCATCGTAAACCGTCACTGTTTCGATCTGTTGATAAATCGCACATTCCTCAACTTCCTATGTTGCACCAGATCTCGTTTGAGGGTCGTTTAGAGGACATTGTTCGCTTGTTCGCTCGTGCCCGTTCTGTTCCCACTTACCAGCGCCAACGAAGAAAAGAAAACAACACAAAAACGGAAAACGAAAAACGAAAAACGAAAAAAACTGAACAGAATCACCTTTCGTTGAATGCCCTCTGGGAAAGTTAACGATGTTACCAAATCGGTCATCCAATGCTGTATCTGAACGAGTGTTTCCCACTTCTGAAAGGAACTTCCCAAACGGTCGTGAAAAGTTTTTCATAAATGCTTGAGACTATGTGGTTTGTATGGAACATCTCTAACATATTTCTATGTTTTGCTACGTATTTTGGATAAATCTCATCATGTTTCAATGTTTTTAATAAAATTGTATTCATATTCTGCAGGTATGTCCCAATTGGTTGTTCATATCTTCTTCATTATTTTTTTGTATTGTTTTACTTTTAGATTGGTATTGGTATCTCTGTTTGAGGATGCTGGTGGTGTCTTCTGGTCCTCTATACGGGTTCTGCGATTTTATAAATTCTCTTATTCCATCCAAATACCATTGTAGTGGCCTTTCGATTGTTTTCACCTTTTTTTGTTCTTTAATTTTCAAATATTATAAAAAATTTTGATAAATGTATAAAGGCCTTTTACGCTGATAGGGCTGTTTTCTTTATGAAGGGAAGTTCGAAAAATATCATTTTAGTAAACATTTGCTCTTCATAACGTGATATATTAAAATTAGCTCTTTCTTACTATACGAGATGAATTTTTATGTTAATAACGTTTTTGAACGATTGTTCTTTTTTATATAATTCATTGTAGCATTTCTTAGTATTAGAAGAAAGATTTTTATCCTCTAGAAAGAAAAATTTGTTAACCAAGATTCTAAAATTAAAACCAATGTTTCTGTCCATAGCTGTTTTATTTTTTTGTACTTGTATTTTTGATAATTTAAGTTTAGATAAAAAATTCTTGTATTTATTTCACTGAAGAGTCTAATTTGATTATATATTGTCATTACTAATTTTATATTCTTCGTTAAGTTCCCAAATATTATTATGTTTATGCAATGAAATATTTTCTTATCATAAAGCAAAACTTTCATTTAACCTGGTTCTTTTTGTTTTTAAGAAGTAGTTACCCAATATTTAGTAAATTTATTCTTCAATTTCATAACAAAATGTTCTGTTACAAACGACAAGTTATGAAATAATTTTTACACAACTTACATTTACATGCTTATTAGTTTCGTTTGGAATTAAATTTTTCTACCTCTTTCGAATTCCTCTTTATTTGTAATTAATTTATTTTATATATAAACTGGCTTAATTTAGTTCAAGGTTAAAGATATTGAATATTTTAACATTTTGTAATTGTTATTATCTTTTCTTATTTTTAATTTAGTTTCATTCTTTATTATAATAAAAACCCATCAATAATACTAATTATCAATCAATCACATAATCAACAATGCAAGTTTCTCAATTAGCTGCTTTATTAGCCGTCGCTGCTTCCGCCAATGCTTTAACCGCTGAACAACAAATCCAAGAAATGGAAATCTTATTAACAGATGTTGGTGCTCATTTAATGGATTACGTTGGTTTAGTTGGTACCGTCGATATCCCAGATTCCTTATTCGACATCTACTACGAAATGTTAACTGCCACTGACGACTCTTACACCACTGCTTTAGCTGCTTTAGACATGGCTCAAATCTCCTCCATGATGACTGGTTTATCTTGGTACTCTTCCAGATTATTACCATTAATCTCTACTTTCAACGATGTTGTTGAAACTACCACCTCTACTTCTTCCACTGAAGTTGCTGCCACCACTTCTGCTGCTGCCACTACTGAAGCTGCTGCCACCACCACTTCTGCTGCTGCCACTACTGAAGCTGCTGCCACCACTGAAGCTGCTGCCACTACCACTCCTGCTGCCACTACTGAAGCTGCTGCCACTACCACTGAAGCTACTACTACTGAAGCTGCTTCCACTACTGAAGCTGCCACTACAACTGAGGTTTCTTCTGCCACTGTTGTTGAAGTCTCCAAGTCTTCTTCTTCCGCTTCTGCTGCTACCGTTGCTGAACAAACTGAAAACGGTGCTGCCAGAAACGTTGCCGGTTTAGGTGCCGTCGCCGTCGCCGTCGCTATGTTATTATAGATTTAATGGAAAAGTAATAAATATTTATATATAGGACTATTATAAAATTAATTATAGAGGTAAAATAAAAAAAAAATCATTGTAATATTAATTAAAGACTGTTCATTATTTTTTAAAGATATATAATCATGCTAGCTATCAAGTCTCAAATATTAAGAAATTGGCAATATCATAAACATGTTTGAAATTTTATTTTCCTAGATCAAATTTATTAACATATTACTAATTATGTATGGTACATTTTAAATAATATATGACCAGTTGTTGAATACATAACATCCTGCAGTTGAATATTCTAAAATCCGTAACCTTAATAGTAAGTGCCATATTTACCCGGATAAATATATGCTCACATATTAAATTCTTGTATAGGGGTCCTTTTCAATTAAGCTGTGTCTTTCATAGACAAAAAAACTTTTCACTACCAATTTTATTATATTTAATTATGGTTTTTTTTTTTACGATTTTACGATAGCATGTAGAATCTACAGCGTTTGGAAAATAATAAAGGTGAATTACTATGTAAGTATCAAATTTTATTGAAAATATACTGTAAAGAAATTTTATATTGCTAATAATTTTAAATAATCTTGAATTCAATTTAACATTGGTAACATCTTAATTAAAATTAATTTTAATTATAATTATTTAGATTTATAAATTATTTAATTATTACATATATTTTTTACTTCCAACCTTAGAAGGTACCAGAGAAATTTTTGCTAGTTAAGAAAGAACATAATAGGATAATTATCTGGAATCATGTTCAACTCTTATCAACAAGGTGGAATGCAACCACAAAATGGGATGCAACCACAAGGTGGATTTTATCCACAACAACAGCAACAACCTCTGAATACCAATAACTTTAATCAAACTGCTCCAAATAATTTTGGTAATGGTCAACAACCACAATTACAAAATCAACAAAATTTTATGAGTAATATGTACCAACAACAACAACCACAACAACAACCAAATCAATTTGGCCAACCTGGTATGTTAGGTAATTCTATTCCACAACAAATGAATGCTATGCAATCAACTTTGCAACAACAACCACAACAACAACAACAATTTCAAGCTAATAATTTTGGAAATAACTTCCAATCCCAACCAATTCAAAATGCTGCCAATGCTAATTTTAGTCAAAACTCACAAGCTCAAATGAATTCCATGTTGCCTGGTTCTAACAATGATATTAACAATTTAGGATTTAACAACCCAAATCAAGGTTTCCAATCTCAACAACCACAACAACAGCAACAACAGCAACAACAACAATTCCAACAAAATCAAAATAGTAACTTCATCTCTGGAATTAACCAACCACATCTTCAACCTTCGATTCAACCTATGAACGCTACTCAGCCATTGCAACCACAAGGCACTGGTATTTATCAACAACCATTGCAACCTCAAGGAACTGGAGCTTTCCAACAACCTCAAATGCCAACACAACCATTGCAGCCTCAACAAACTGGCTTTTACGTTCAACAAGGATCCACTCCTTTGGAACCACTAAGACCAACAGCTACTGGTTTTGTTAATTCATTTGCTAACAATGGTGTCAATGATACCTTAAATATCCCAGCTGTTAGATTATCTTTCGTCACAGCTCAAGATCAAGCTAAGTTTGAAACATTGTTTAGAAGTCAAGTTCCAGCTGGTTCAAATACTATTTCAGGTGAAAAATGTAGAAATATTTTAACTAAGTCTGGTTTAGAACCATCCAAATTAGCCCGTATTTGGTCTTTATCTGACACTAATAGATCTGGAGAATTGCTATTTCCTGAGTTTACTTTAGCAATGTACTTGGTCAATCAAGTGCTAAAAGGCGATTCTATCCCTTACGAGTTGGATAGTAAAACAAAAAACGAAGTTGCTAGTTTTATTGATGCTATTAATGCGCATGTTGTCAACGAAAGTGATAAACAACATACTCCGTTTGATAGTTTAATGAATATGGCTGGTAATTTCCCATTACAACCTCAATCTACTGGTATGATTCCACCAACATCTTTTGGAATGCCGATGCAAGCTACTGGTGGTGCTCTACAACCACAATCAACAGGTTATATGCCTCAAACATCTTTTGGAATGCCAATACAAGCTACTGGTGGCGCATTACAACCACAATTAACAGGACTTATACCACCAACATCTTTTGGTGCTCCTTTGCAAAGTCAAATGACTGGTGGTTTTTCATCAAACATGGGAATACCATCTATGCAACCTCAATTGACAGGTTCTATGATATCAGGAAATCCACAAACTAGCTTTGGAGGTATGAATAGTTTGGTACAACCACAAATGACCGGCCAACCAATGTTACAATCTCAACCAACTGGCTTCTTACCGCCATCCAATTTTCAACCTACTATGCCATTAACAGCACAAAAAACTGGTTTCGGAAATAATGAAATTTATAGTCAATCCAATTTTATTAATAAGATCAATCAACAAGAGAATGAAGTTATTACAGCTGAAGAAAAGTCATTGTTCTATAAGGTGTTTGAAACTTATGATACTCAAAAGAAAGGTTTATTAGACTCTCCTACCGCTGTTGAAATTTTCAGAAAATCAGGTTTGAATAGAAGCGATTTAGAAAAAATCTGGAATTTATGTGATATTAATAATTCAGGACAATTAAATAAGCAAGAATTCGCACTTGGCATGCATTTAGTTTATAATAAGTTAAATGGTAAAATGATTCCTAATACTCTACCACCAAGTTTGGTACCATCCAGTAATAAAATTTTGGATAATGTCAAAAATCAACTTAAAACTGTTCCTGGTGCTACTAACAAAAGTTCAAATTCTAGTATTAATGCTTTAAGTTACAAAAACAATGATGACGAAGACATCCTACCAAGTTTCAGAAACCGTAGAAAAACTTTTACCTCAACTACTTCAAATAACACAACTGATGTAACTGAATCTCAAAATTCTACCAATTCTCAAGTTACACCAGCTAATGTTGGTGATGAAAAGACAGCAAATCTTCAAACTTTAATTCGTGAAAGAAGATCTCAATTGGAAAGTGAAGTTTCGAAAAGTCGTCAAATTTTGAATCAATCTTCTCAAAGTCAACAATCAGACTTAAGAATTATTCAATCTTTGCAAAATAAGATCAGAGACATTCCTGCTATAGTTGACTCAGTTAACAGTGACATCCCTGCTGATGTTCACAGTCGTATTGATATGATTTTAACAAAGTTACCAGCTTTATTTGAGCAAATTTCTGAAGTTGAAAACACAATTAGTAACGCAAAAATATCATTATATAGATTACAAAATCCTTCCTCTATTGTAGCTTCTGGTAAGAATGGTGAAATTACTGAGGAAGATCGTAAAAAGGCTAAGAGCAAAGCCTTGTTAAAGAGCAGAATGGCTTCCCTAACAGGAAAAAATTCAGAATCATCACCTTCTATTGAAGAAGAAGAGGCTAGATATAATGAAGCTGTTTCTAACATTAGATCCGAAAATGTTAAAAATAAAGGTATTATCTCAGATATTAGAGGTTCTATATCTGAAATATTTGCTTCTATGATGACTACTGCTAGTGGAGGGACAATTGGTGCTTCTCCTGTTGATTTTGAAAAATGGGAATTTGGTGTTGGTCTGGAAAGTGAAGTTACAAATTTTGTTAAGGAGTTGAAAATTAAATCTAAGGCTGGTTTATCTGAATTGAGTAGTTCTAAAGAAGATACATCTTATTTGCAAGAACAAGCCCATAGAAAAATGGAACAAAAGTTAGCAGAGCTAAATATGAACTATCCTGAATCAAATTCTCAAAACGCTGACCCATCAACTACACAGAATTTGAATACCAATCAAGTTTCTAACGCCTCTCCTTTCGAACAAACCCAAGACGAAAGTGAGGATGACGAAGAAAAGAAGTTACAAGAAGAACTTAATAGATTAAGGGAACAAAAGAAACAAGATAAAGAAAAGAGATTAGCTATATTACGTCAAGAATTGAAAGATGAACAACAAGAAGAAAATTTACCAACCCAAAATAATATCCAAACCCCAGCTGCTAATGTTATACCAACTAGTAATGTTCCACAACCAGTGTCGAATTCTAAAATCAACTCTGGAAGCACATCTCAAACTGATTTAGCACCAACATCTCAATATTTTAAATCCGAGGTATCTTCAACTAGTAAATTTGATATCGATGCAGCAGAAGCTCAAAGAAGATCTCAAAGAGGCTTAGATAATGACGAAGATGACGGATGGTCTGATGATGATGACAACACTCCAAATGTTGCAACACCAGCTGCCGTAGCTCCTATTGCTCCAGCTCCTGTTGCACCAGCTCCTGTTGCTTCAGCTCCTATTGCACCAACTCCTGTTGCACCAGCTCCTATTGCTCCAGCTCCTGTTGCTCCAGAAGTTGTTCCAATTGCTCCTCCAATTCCTGTAGCTGCTACTCCTATACCAGTTGCCCCTCCAATTCCTAATGTTCAAGTTAGCAGTGCTCCAATCACAATGATCCCACCTCCACCATCTATTCCTACTGAAACATCCATACCTGCTCCATTGGCTCCTCCTATTCCTCAAGTGAATATCTCTTTGCCTGAATCTATCCCTGCACCTCCACCTATACCAAATTTAGGTCATTCAAATTTGACAGCTAATGATGACCACGATGATGTTCTATCTATCCCTGAATCAGTTGAGTCGGATGATGGCCAATTTAATTAGATAATATAAATTATTTAATTTTATAATGTACATATTAAATATAAGAAATTGATGAAAGTTATTTGATAATATATATCATATAGGCTTGAAATTAAATTTCATTATATATATATATATATATATATATATATATATTACTAAAAAACTTTTAAATTACTGAGAAAAAAATATTTTTAATTTTAATCTTGTTTATTTTATTATAATATTACTATATCAATAAGAAATTATACACTTTTTTTGAATATATAATGATTTGGCGTATATTTGTGTAAATTAAATTGATTTTTTTTGAATTGAAATAAAGTCTTTTTAAAGCAAATGCAAATATTGAAAAATTCTTTAATAATATTTATTTATGCAACGGAAGTCATATTTTAGCCGGACTTGTGAAATAAATATATTCGACGAACTATAATAATAGTAGAATAGAAAAAAAGCCCTAATGGTATTAGGATAAATTGTTAATCGTTATTGAGGGGCTTATAATAAGAACGCAGCAACAGCAGCGAATAATGAACCAACACCAACGGCACTTAATCTATAAGCAGCGTTTTCAGCAACTGGAACTGAAGCAGTAGAGTTAGCAGCAGCAGTAGATGAAGATGAGGTCATTTGTAAAGTAGTTAAAGTAGTAGAGACAGTGTTGTATTCGGTGACGAAAGTAGTGACATCAGAAGATGAAGAAGCCTTGGAAGTAGAAGTAGCGGAACAAGCATTATCGGAACAGGAAGTGATAGTTTCTAATTCAGTAGATAAGTTAGTTAAAGTAGTGGTAGAGTTAGTGTAACTGGAGGTAGTAGAGTTGTCAACGGTAGAGCTGTTGTAGAAAGCAACGGCGTTTAAGTTAGCGTAAACAGAAGAAGCAGCTTCAGTGGTTTCAACAGAGGAGATAGAAGTACTAGTGGTGGAAATGGAAGAAGTGGTAGCTTCGACGGAAGTAGAAGTGGTAGTTTCAACAGAAGAAGTAGTTTCAACGGAAGAGGTGGTAGTTTCGGCAGAAGAAGTGGTTTCGACAGAAGAAGTGGTTTCAACGGAAGAAGTGGTTTCAACGGAAGAAGTGGTTTCAACGGAAGAAGTATCAGCAGTGATGGTGGTGACTGGAGTAGTGGTGGTTAAAGTGGTGGAAGTAGCATCCATGGTGACAGTTTGGTAAACAGTGATAACTGAAGTAGTGGTGGTAGTTAATTCATCAGCTTTGACGACGGCAGCGGCAGTTAAGGCTAAAACAGCGGATAATTTAGAGAATTGCATTTTTATATGTTTGTTGTTGTTTTTTTATAAAAAATTTGAATGAAAAAAAAAAATTAGTTTAAAGTAAAAGATTGAATTTGGGTGAGTTAAAGTGAATGACTTAAGTTGGATTGCGTAAAAGCTTTTGAACTTGTTTTTTTTTTTAGTTGAAGATTTCTAATAAAGGAAAATATGTAATAGATAAATACTAAAGAAAAAAAATCAATAAGGAAAAAGAGATCTTGAAAGTTAGAAATAGGAAATAAAAGGGAAAAAGAATTACTTAAAACAATGTTATTTTTAAATTTAAGTATTTATATTAGAAAAAAAAAATATTGTTAATTTTAATTTCAAATTTTTGTTTAGTTTTGTTTTTGTTTTTAAAATAATTGATTATAATATCGGATTGTTTATTTCAATAAATTCATTAGACTCAAGTTGTACTAATTATTTTCTTGACCACATTCATGTATTTGACTACATCAAGAAAATAAAAATTTTATTTGTTGTTGTTTATTTTGAAAGAAAAGTTTTTTTCTTTTTCTTTTTCTTTTTAATCTATCCGTTTTATAATTACAGAGGTATCTACGTACGAATTATCAAAAATAAAATCATAAAAAAAATTTCCATATTGGGTGGATTTTTTAAAATATTGCCCGGTTTATACTAGAACATTGCGCACAAGTAAGGAAATTGGAAATCAACAAAATTGCCAAAAAAGAAAAAAAGAAAAGTGTGATTTTTTTTTATTTTTTGGGAAGTGCACTACTGCGATTTCTGACAAATCCATGAGGCTACAAAATATTTTTGTATTTATTTTTTTATTTTTTTTTTTGACATATTTCAAAATTTAGAGCCACGCTAATTTAGTGCAAATTAAAATTATTTATAAATGAAATGAATCATTGTAGACGAAGTGTTATTGACCAAAAGAGTAATTGGATTACTCTTTTTGGTCGTTGTTTATTTTGTTAAAAAATTTCTGAAGGGATGATACTTTTTTAGGAATAGTGAGTAGATTATATTATGGTCAGATCTAGCATCAATAGAAAAATGATACACACTTCTATGGGCAATTGTTAGTAAATAGTGGCATTATAAAATTAATTTTATTATTGAAATTTCGGATTTTCTTAATATATAAATATTTATTACTGTTTAACATCAAATAATATCAAATAATATCAAAATAACATATATTTTTTTCAATAATTAATAAGTAATTAAGTATTATAAAATATATATAAATAAATAAATTCTATTCCTTCTACAAAGTTATTTTTGATTTAAACAGACTATTATTGAATTATCTTTTAATATAGTTTACCAATTATTAAAGTTTTTAATAGCTTATATTTTTTTGTACTTTAAGATACTTGATACATTCTATGAAATACAGGTTTATTTTTATAAACTTTTATTGTTCTCTTTGATCATACTTTTTCTAATGCTAATTCTATTGTGAAATAACGTTTAAACTATTGGGTCATTTAACGATCCTTTACTGTCTTTTCTTTTTTGTTAATATTTTACCAATAATGGTAATCTTATTGAAATTATTAAATCTAAGGAATTTGAATTGAAATATTTTTTTTTTGCCATTCTTTTAGTATTTAACAATTAAATTGAATAATATATTAATTTTTGTTTATAATAGTAATTAAAATATAATGTTCAAGATATTTAAAAAAAAAACATTACTAACAAATAATTTAAAATATTATCTGCTATTTTAATGATTTAGAAAATAATGTCTAACAAATTAAAACAAATCTTTTTTTTAAAAAAAAAAACATCTTATCGTATTATTTCTATAAGTTCGTATCTATATCTATAGTGGTATTATGTTTTATATATAAATTTGGTATTAATGAATTGAAATCTTTTTTATTAAAATAATGTCACAGAAATTATAATAACATAGCAGCGGCAACAGCGACAGCACCTAAACCGACAACGTTTCTGGCAGCACCGTTTTCAGTTTGTTCAGCAACGGTAGCTTGAATTTGACCATCAGTAATTTGAGAAACAGCAGCAACGGTGGCAGTGGTAGCTTGGATTTGACCATCGTTGATTTGAGAAACAGCGGCAGCAGTGGTAGCCTTAGTAGAAGCTGCTTCAGTAGTAGCAGCAGAAGTGGTGGCAGCAGCTTCACTGGTGGCGGCAGAAGTGGTGGTGACAGCAGCTTCAGTAGTGGCAGCAGCAGAAGTGGTGGTGGCAGCAGCTTCAGTAGTGGCAGCAGCAGAAGTGGTGGTGGCAGCAGCTTCAGTAGTGGCAGCAGCAGAAGTGGTGGTGGCAGCAGCTTCAGTAGTGGCAGCAGCAGAAGTGGTAGCAGCAGCAGAAGTGGTGGCAGCAGCAGAAGTGGTGGCAGCAACTTCAGTGGAAGAAGTAGAGGTGGTAGTTTCAACAACATCGTTGAAAGTAGAGATTAATGGTAATAATCTGGAAGAGTACCAAGATAAACCAGTCATCATGGAGGAGATTTGAGCCATGTCTAAAGCAGCTAAAGCAGTGGTGTAAGAGTCGTCAGTGGCAGTTAACATTTCGTAGTAGATGTCGAATAAGGAATCTGGGATATCGACGGTACCAACTAAACCAACGTAATCCATTAAATGAGCACCAACATCTGTTAATAAGATTTCCATTTCTTGGATTTGTTGTTCAGCGGTTAAAGCATTGGCGGAAGCAGCGACGGCTAATAAAGCAGCTAATTGAGAAACTTGCATTGTTGATTATGTGATTGATTGATAATTAGTATTATTGATGGGTTTTTATTATAATAAAGAATGAAACTAAATTAAAAATAAGAAAAGATAATAACAATTATAAAATGTTAAAATATTTAATATCTTTAATCTTGAACTAAATTAAGCCTCTTTATATACAAATTAAATCTTAAATTACTTTCAAGAAAAAATGAAATTGGCAAATGATGGATAAGTGAAAATGTAAACAAATAAACATGACAAAATGATCTTATAGACATAAAAATATAATGAGATGTTTTAGTTTCAAATATTGATGCAATTCCCTTCTTTCAATTACTTGATAATAATATTAGTAAACAAAATCAACTTATAAGTTGAATTAATTTAAAATTATAAACGAAGGAATAAGTTATTTTTAAGTAGAAATTATGTTACTTGCAATTTAATCTTAAATGGAATTGAACGACATGTTATACAGGTTCAAACAGATTTTCATTAGTAATAGAAACTTTTCAAATAAAAAGATAGTGAAAAATATGACAGTAGAATAATAATAATAATAATAATAATAATAAACAATTAAAACAGAATAAGTTGTTAAAAATATTAACATGTTTAATCTACGTCAAAATGTATACTTTTCCAAATTTATAAATGAAATTTTATAAATTCATGGTGCATGTAAATTATTGAAGAAATTCCATATTGCAACAAAATATTGTTGAAGGTGAGGTAATCATCGAATTTTATTAAGTCGTATAAAAGATTAGAACTTTAATTACCAAATAGTACCAAAAGCAAAAATTATTTAGAAATGATTTTATTATTTGCCCTTCAGATAACAAGGTGAAAACAATCGAAAGGCCACTACAATGGTATTTGGATGGAATAAGAGAATTTATAAAATCGCAGAACCCGTATAGAGGACCAGAAGACACCACCAGCATCCTCAAACAGAGATACCAATACCAATCTAAAAGTAAAACAATACAAAAAAATAATGAAGAAGATATGAACAACCAATTGGGACATACCTGCAGAATATGAATACAATTTTATTAAAAACATTGAAACATGATGAGATTTATCCAAAATACGTAGCAAAACATAGAAATATGTTAGAGATGTTCCATACAAACCACATAGTCTCAAGCATTTATGAAAAACTTTTCACGACCGTTTGGGAAGTTCCTTTCAGAAGTGGGAAACACTCGTTCAGATACAGCATTGGATGACCGATTTGGTAACATCGTTAACTTTCCCAGAGGGCATTCAACGAAAGGTGATTCTGTTCAGTTTTTTTCGTTTTTCGTTTTTCGTTTTCCGTTTTTGTGTTGTTTTCTTTTTTTCGTTGGTGCTGGTAAGTGGGAACAGAACGGGCACGAGCGAACAAGCGAACAAGCGAACAATGTCCTCTAAACGACCCTCAAACGAGATCTGGTGCAACATAGGAAGTTGAGGAATGTGCGATTTATCAACAGATCGAAACAGTGACGGTTTACGATGAGGTTTTACAAGTGAACCAGAGGAGAGAGCTCATGGGAGGAAGACAATTGGTCTTAATAATAAGATATAATAGAATTATGCAATGGTTGTAACAACTCAATTGTCTGTAAAGATCAGGCATCAGTAACTTTTCACCCAACGGTTTCTCAGAAGATATCACCAACATATATCATTTCATTAGAAAAAATGCAGCCAACTAAAAATAGAATTATTAATTGTTATTAATAATTCTATATTTTGTAATTTTATTGATTTCTTCTCGTACTGGTCCGCATAATATTTCTAAAAATATTTGTAGTCGTATTTTTTTTAAGTACAAGAGACCACTTAATAATTTTAGAGTATTCTCTAAATTTAAAAAAATACAGCTACAAATATCTTTAGAAATATTATTAAATCTATACGATAGATAAAAAGTTTTTTAACTCTTTGAATTACTTATTGGGAGGTTTTGAAAATTTAAAGTAAATAAAGTACAATATAAAAGAAGAACAAAAATTTCAGAAAAATATAAATGTTATCTATTTTATTTTCTATTAAAAGTTTATTTCTAAAATATTTCGTTAATTTCAATTATTTTCACTATTAAAGTAACCAAAAACAAAAACTAATATACAATGAAGTTATCCAATTTTGCTTTATTAGCTGCTGCTGCCGCTACTGCTTCTGCTTACGACCACTCTTCTGCCGTTATCGTTGAAATGGAAGTCTACATGACTGATATTATGAACAACATGGCTGAATACGTCTCTATGCAACAAGCTAACCCAAACCAAGCTTTCCCTGCTGCTATCATGTCCGCCTACTTACAAATGGCTCAAGGTAACACTGTCAGTTACACTACCTTCTTCTCTGACATTGCTGAAAGTGACGTTGAAATGATCATGACTGGTGTCCCTTGGTATTCTTCCA
This sequence comes from Tetrapisispora taiwanensis (nom. inval.), assembly GCA_030573835.1. Classification (NCBI taxonomy): domain Eukaryota; kingdom Fungi; phylum Ascomycota; class Saccharomycetes; order Saccharomycetales; family Saccharomycetaceae; genus Tetrapisispora; species Tetrapisispora taiwanensis (nom. inval.). Next base: position 64,594 of record JAJMDZ010000051.1, read on the forward strand.
GATTACAACCAGCTGTCTCTGCTGCTTTAGTTGCTGCTGGTATTGATACCAACGATGAAAATGCTGTTGCCGCTGTTACTTCTACTGAAGCTCCAGCTGCTACCACCGCTGCTGCTGCCGAAACTACTTCTGCTGCTGCCGAAACTACTTCTGCTGCTGCCGAAACTTCTTCCGCTGCTGCTGCTGCTGCCTCCTCAAAGGTTGAATCTTCTGATGACAAATCTTCTAGTTCCGTTATTAACTCTAAGTTATACTCTAACTACAATTCCACTGTTACTACTGAAGTCACAAACTTAACTACTACTAAGGCTACCATCACCAGTTGTGACGATAACAACTGTACTAAGGAAACTACATCTGTCAAGGTCCAAAGTACTTCTTCTACCAAGACTACCCCAGTTGTTGCTGAAAACTTAAACGGTTCTTCTAAATTTTCCTTCGGTTTAGGTGCGGTTGTTGCTGGTGCCGCTGCTATGTTATTATAATTCATATGACTCCATTCAGTAAAAATACATATCATATAAACATTAGCAAAGCAATGAAAGAGGTGAAAATTGTAATATTTAATTAATTAAGTAAAATAGAATAAATTTTATAGACTAATAATAATAATTTAAAATAAGTTTTAATATAAATTAAATTTCAATTTACATTTTTGTAGGAAGATGCTTCTTGGATATTTCATTACAATTTTGCATAAATAAGTACAAAGATGGTATATTGTTTACTATTGATTAGTTTGTATAAATGTTTATTTTATAAAAAAAAATTGTCTATTTGTTATTGTTGTTATATTATTTAAATATACATTATATAATACAATTAAAGTTTTCGTAATTAAATATTGTTAACATATCTACTTTTTCTATTTCTATCTAATTTTGGCATTTGTATAAAATGACTTTGTTATCCCAGATCGTCAAGTCAATTATAATAACATAGCAGCGGCACCGGCAACGATAGCACCAACACCAGCACCTAAGGCAGCAGCGTTGTTAGCAGAGGAGCTGGAAGAAGAGCTGGAAGAAGAGCTGGAAGAAGCATGAGAGGAAGAAGCATGGGAGGAAGAAGCATGGGAGGAAGAAGCGGCAGAGCTAGAAGAAGAATGGGTAGAAGAAGCAACGGAACTGGAAGCAGCGGAAGAGCTGGAAGAAGCTTGAGTCGAAGAAGCAGCAGAACTGGAAGCAGCAGCAGAAGCTGATTCAGAAGAGCTAGAAGAAGACGAAGCAGATTCAGAAGTGGTAGAAGCAGCAACAGATCCAGAACTAGCGCTAGTTGAAGTAACATCGGCAGCAGCGTTGTGAACTGGTAAACCATTAGTACCGGTAGAAATTGTGTAAGAAGAGAACCATTTAGCTAAAACAGTAGCTAATCTGGTAGAGTACCATGGTAAGTTGGTCATCATTTCTTCAATAGAAGTGAAATCTAATTCGGTGAATAAACTTGTGTAAGAGTCATCACCCTTCTTGTAAGTAGTCATTTGAGTGTAGACTTCTAAAACACCAGCTGGTAAAATGAAATCTTCAGCATTTTCCGCGTAAGAAATGTAGTCCATTAAGTTGTTTTGAACATCATCTAAACAAGCTTGAAATTCGATGACATCGGCATAATCGATGTCGTAAGCAGCGACATTGGAAGCAGCGACGGCTAATAAAATAGCTAAGTTCTTGACGGATGGCATTTTAATTATATAGTGTTTGTTAATTATATTCTTATTGTTGATATTTGAAAAAAATAAAAAATAATACAAAAAATATATATTAAAAATATAAACAAATCTTTAAAACAAAGAAAACAATTTAGATTTGGAATTAATGAATTGGTAGGCTGTGTTTATATATGTTTTTAAAATTAAATAACTTATTTCTTATACTTTACATTTAAACGTGTTCCATATAATTTTGGAGAAGTAAGTATCCCAGTTAAGCTTCTTTCTTTAGAATATATTCTAATGAGAAAATGAAAATTGAAATGTTAAATTATAAGTAGATTACTTAAGAACTTTTAACAGATTTTAATTCAAATTTTCTGTAATAAAATACTCTCGTTTACGTCATGTTTTGATTATTATAAAAAATCTTATAAAAGAAAATATTTTCAAATTTATTGAAGTATTAAATCTTCAAAATAAAATTTTATAAAAATATTTTATTGAGTTTTTTTTACTATTACAAATTTTCAATTCGTTTAAAGGAACAAAGGAAAATGGTATATTGTTTTCATCCTTCGTTAAGAATGAAATGGTAATAAATGCAGAATACACGAAATTAATAATTATAATTTCAAAATGAAATAAAAAGATGAAAACATCAAGTTGGTAATTTTATAGTTAATAAATGTAATTGATTATATAATATTTACTCGTAAAAGGATAACGTTGAAATGTGAAAAATTATCAAATTAATAATACAATTATTTTATATTATAAGTAATGTAAACGATCATAAATGATCCTTTAAAACTAAATTGAAAAAAAAGTATATATAGAATTGTATTTACTAATTGTTATAATTCTATAACTGCCCATAAAACATAAGCAAATGTTTTATTTTAGTGAAAATAGATAGAAATATATTGCTAGTTTAAGCCATTCAAGGTCATTTCTGTACTATATTATTAACTATTATAATAATAATAAATAACTATATAATCTTATTAATGTAATTTAAACTTTCCTAGCGAAAATTTCAATTGTTTTCATTGTGTAATTTCTATAAATGAAAAAAATATAGATATATATATTGTTACTTAAACGAAACTCAAGTTCTGCTTGCGTTTGTCTCAGAATTATTTTCTTTTCTTTTTTTGAAAGATTTGAAAACATTTCTTTTTGCGAATGTTTCAATTTTCCAAAAAGTAAAAGAAAATAAGAAAAATATACAGTAGTAAAATGAAATTATAAACTGAAACTTGTAAAATGAAAGGTTGTAAAACGAAGGTTGTTAACGGTACTTCGCAATTTTAGTAATTGAATAAGATAAGGTGAAAGGTATCAAGTATGTAAAGATTATTAGTGGATGCAATTAAAAAAACTAATTATAAATGAAAAATTGCATTGTTTTATTATTAGTTTAATAATTAAATCGTTTATAATCAAGTTAAAAAAAAAAATAAACCAATTTTAATCAATGAATGATAGAAAAAATTCAAAGTAAAAGTTTTAAAACTTCAAAAAATAACACATAGCTGTATTTTCTCTGTATATAATAGTAAATTATTAATAACTTTAAAGGTTATTTGTTTTTAAAGATGTAGATTTTCTGTTCTATCTATAATAAATTAGATTTTAATTATAGTTATACTATCTAATAGTATAGTATACAAAAAATATGCTTCCAACCAGAGTCGAACTGATGATCTCCACATTACTAGTGTGGCGCCTTACCAACTTGGCCATAGAAGCTTTCAATTTCTGAAAATTTAAAAAAAGCATATTCTGATGCTTAACGTATTTTAATATTCTAAAAATTTAATTTTACACAATCAATTAACTAAATTTTATTTAAAAAATTATTAATTGCAATCTTTATAAAACAAATGTTTTGAGATAAAAAAATTAAGATCCATTTATTAAATTTAATGGTAATCACATCCAATATTTAAATAATATTTTTTATAAATAATGAAAAATATCATATAAATATGACTTAAATTTAATAATTTTAAATTTATTAGATTACTACACTGATTTATAATTATTTCCCAACAATATTTAGTTAATATTATAAAAGTATACATTTTACAAATATTTTTTTAAGCATTTTGATATTATAATTTTCTTATATGCTTCATTTGCTATAT